>OY829537.1:73355617-73435781 GCA_963691705.1 Viola odorata
TGCGCGGCTTCGACCCCACGAATGTATTTTAATTAATGTTATCTTGACGAATGTGTTATGTGCGCGGCTTCGACCCTACTCCTCGGTTTTTCTCTTTTCAACATGTTTTCTCGCATTCATATAAAACGGTACTTTGCTAGTCTATGCATGCGTAGAATCACCTAGTAAATAGGATTAATCATATGCATTGGCCGATGATGAAAGTGGCGTCGCTTTGGTAAAGATTAATAAAACGGTAGTAATCTCACATAATTATGCATGTAATCAGACTAATTTTGAACTCAGCTAAATTAAATCGGAATAGGGATACAACCGACCTTCCTTATTTTTTTAGAGGACAAAAAATGATTATTTTCTGTTAAACAACTCGACAATAACTAGGATAAAATCAATCAAACCGACTTAAGAACTAAAGCGACGATACCCCCTCTGAGGGCCAAATTACTTATTTTCAACATGATTTTTAAACACCTCTTTTTTAGAACCGGTAACCTTTCTAAGGATGAGACTCGGGTGCCTAACACCTTCCCGAGTCCATAAAACGACCCCGAACCATTGTTCTCGGGTTTAGACCCTTTTTATTTGTGCCTTAGTTTTTGTTTTATTTTCTTCTTCTTTTTCAGACTTTTAGGTTTCCCTAAACCTTAGAAAAATAGGGTGGCGACTTCATTGATATGTGTTTTCATTGCGTCCCGAATTTCGCTCGCGACGGTGCGACATACCCTAACCTTTTTATGTTATTTACGAAAGTACCATCAGCTACAATTGTAACTTTATGGCTGAAAGTGGGCTAAATTTGTGTCATGGCTCAACCCATTTTTAATCATTTAAAACAACAACAATAACACATCAATCTCTTTCTTCCTTTATTCTCTCTCAATCCAGCCACCCACCCTCCTCCATCGTCTCCCTCCCTCCGCCTCTACCCACCTCTATTTCTACCTGCTTTATTTTCTGGTCATCACCAATTCCACCTCCGTCTCAGTCCGTGCAACCCTCTCCTCCACGCAGCACCACCGCCTCCAGATCTGGTCTGGTGTGGGCTCCACATCTCCCTCTTCACCTCATCTCTTCTCTTTCACCACCACCTCTAGATCTGTGTTGATTTGTGATGGAATTGAAATATGAATTTGTGTTGATTTGTGATGGAATTGAAATATGGTTAAGCCAAGCTTGAGCCATCGCCGACAGTAAACGCAAGCAAGGGCAGCATCGTCATCTCCAGCGTTGGTAGTCGGGAACGCCATTTAATTCCGACTAAGCTTTCTGTCATTTATTTCCAACTGGAGGGAGTATCATTTATTAGATATTAACATAAATTTAATAGGTATGAGACCCATTTAACTCATACCTGCCTATTAATCCATTTAGCTTATTTTTTACTGATTTAGCTCATTTTTTACCATTTTTGTTTATTTTTTACCGTTTTGGCTCGGGTTTGGCCATTTAGGTTCATTTTTTACCATTTGGGCTCGTTTGTTACTGTTTTGGCTCATTTTTTACCGTTTTGGCTTATTTTAGCTCCTTTTTTTTTACTGATTTGGCTCATTTTTTATCGTTTTGGCTCATTTTTTTTGTCTTCGCGTTTTTTATCATTTTGGTTCAATTTTTACCATCTCAGCTCATTTTTTACCATTGATGAAAAACGAGCAAAAATGATAAAAAATGAGTGAATACGGTAAAAAATAAGCCAAAATAGTAAAATACGAGCCAAAATGGTAAAAAATGAACCGAAATGATGAAAATGAGCTAAGACGGTAAAAACTGATCCAAAATGGTAAAAAATGAGCCAAAATGATGAAAATCGAGCGAAAACGGTAAAAAATGAGCAAAGATGGTAAAAACGATCCAAAACGGTAAAAAATGAGCAAAAATGGTAACAAATGAGCCAAAACGGTAAAAAATGAACCAAAACGGTAAAAAATGAGTCAAAATATTGCAGCAGAAAAACGGGAGATTAACGCCGAGAACTCAACTTCAAGGGAACCGAGTTGTTCTTCTACTGCAATATTCAAGGGAACTAAGTTCTTCTTTTCCAATCAAATTCTTGACCATGGAATTGAAGATTAATGCTTGTAGATTTGTGTTTCTTGGAAAGGAAAAGTTAGTGATATACGCCAATGACCACAACAAAAACATGGTATTTGAATAATAATAACACACACAAGCCTGTTTACCCAAACCCGTTTTTTAAGTTCGAGTCATGACACGTCAACAAAATTATATGTGGCATCTGACGTGTCATGCCACGTCGAACACTTAACGGAATGTTTTGGACGATATTACTATAAGGGACCAAATGTGAACAATCATTCGAGTACAAGTATCAAATGTGTCCAAAAATAAAATGAGGGACCAAATCAATACACTTGAGCGAATGCAGGTACCATTTATTTCATTAACCCTAGATAAAGACTAGGTAGGCTGCCCGTGTTTCTCCACGGTCAGCAAAATTCAATTGATGGAATGTATAAAATTTTAACGTTATAGATTCGAGCTTTTGAAAATGATTGGACTACTCTCTTCGTATTGGTTTATGGATTGAAACCTGGACACTCAAAGACGAAGGAATAAACACATTTTACACAACTAGATTATCAAAATCTAAAATAACTGGTTCTGTAACTAATGCAAGTTAAGAAGGCTGTACAACAACACTTTCACAAAACTTGTGTGCAGTCATCTAATCAGAGATTACACCAATGCATAGAATGAAAACATATAACTTCGGTAATAAGCAGACTTATTCGGTGCTCTAACTGTTCTATGGAATACCATCACAAAAATGTAAAGAAACACCAATGCATAGAATGAAAACATATAACTTCGGTAACTGCGGCGGAAAAATCAAATTAATAGCCATTTAAAGTAAGGAGATTAGACATTGCCAACAAATGTGACTGACAAAGAAAGCAAACCAATTGTCTGCTTAAAAGGAAACAATGTCCTTCAGCTATTTCAAGTATTCGAAGAGAATCCATTTTGAAGTTGTAAAAGGTACCTGAACTATTGCTTCAGTGTCCTAAGCTTTGCATCGCAAATTACTGTTGCAGCTTCACTAACAAATTTGCTGAGGTTAACACTTTTCAACTCATCCAACTCTCTGCTCTTCATTGATTGCTTCAATTTTTTAATGATTTTTGTGCTCGAATCCGACGTCATAAGGAACCTCGAGTCTAGTATAACACTATACTATATCAATACTGACAAAGACCAGATACTTCACAAACATATTTCATTAGCAGCTTAGGTTTAAAGCTATAAGTAGCCTAACTATTACCCAATGCACATGCATTATAAGGTAACACACAATTGCTTACTCAACACTAGCTAACTTAAGTGACTAACCAGGTCATTCAGGATTCAAATTGGTGGAATGAAGTTACCCAATTAAGCTAAATTAACCAATACAAAACCTATTACATCATAGCATAAGTTACTAACTAATTTAAGTAAATGACCAGGTTGTACAAGATTCAAATTTCTTTGTCGAAGTGCAACCTCAGACTCTTATCAGTTTCTTCATTTCTTCAAACAGTGCAGTTGCTTCCTAATTCTATGATTTTTTTTTTTAAAAAAGGAAAAGAATCACAGTAGCACCATTCTTAAAACCTGCTACGAACGGAAGAATAATCTCACCTCGTCTTGCTTTCCCTGAGTTTCATTCCATCCTGATGTTCATCCTCTTGATTCTCCATATTACCACAATCGAATAACCCAAATTGAAATTCTGCACGAATGTCACCAAAAAAAGAAGAAATTATTTATGCCATCTACATCTAATAATGTATGTTTAAGCAACATGTAAAGCAATCTTTTCCTCATCCTAGTTGTACAGGCTTTATTCGATTGGTATACATTTTTTTATAATTTTAAATTATATTTTTAGTTGGTAAAAAAGACAGACTCGACAATACATAATTTTGAAATAAATAATTAAGTAAGTCTTGACAATAAATAAAAGATATTCCCATCAACTCTATTGTTACAGAAATTAATTTTCTACAGGTTTGGCCTTGAGGCCTTGAGGAGGAGCTGAGTGAATGGACAAAAAATTGTAAACTCATGAAACAGCCTCGAGTCGATGCAAGACACCAGTAAAGAAACTGTTCCTTTGCGGTGGTATCAGCTTGTTGTACTCTGTGGTTGAGGTTTAATCTTTAATGTCACAGCCCCATTAAATCTCCTCATTAGCATCTTCATCTTCTATAGGCAATGACGAACTCTTCACGTATTGATTGCCCAAGTTTACAGCTCCATCCACCATCATGGACCGAACAATCTGCAAATGAAATTAAATACTCTGCTATAATCATCCCCAATAATGGCCCATACCAAAACCAGCTGTTTCTCCTCAGATGACAGAAGATCATATTTCTCCAAATGCACAACATAAACATTCTACTGCTTCGATTGAAGAGAGCGTAGCATCAAAATTAGATTGACTTCACGAAAAAAATGTATGAGGTACATGGAAACAAACCTTCTCTATTTCTTCCGTAAGGTGAGGGTTGTCTTTCAAGTACTGTAATGCTTTCTCTCTTCCTTGTCCCAACCTTTTTACCACAAAAAAATGATAGAGCTGTGTCATGTAAACAAACATATGGCCGCACAAACTGACTAATAAAATATTAAGAACAAACAAATAAATAAATAACGGCATTACAGACTACCTTCTTTCTATGATACAATTTAAGGCTGTTCAAATAAAGGTTTAAATGATAAGAAAATCTAAAAGCAAAATAGATCATGAGATAAATGTCTAAATTGATCAAAACAAATCCATTTTCAACGAATAGTGTTGAGAATGTTTCCATGAGTAAAGTAATCAAGTCTAAGTCAGCATCTCAAATCACCAGACAAGTACAGTATTTCAGTAGGGGTGAGTCATATGTAGGAAATTCTCTTGTCTGTTAACCATAAGTTTACAAAATAAATAAACAAGCATCATATGTTTTACAGAGAGGCACAACACAGCTTTACTGTTGCAGTCAGTTTGAGAACATGAACTTTAAGGCTAGTGCTCTACCTCCTTCCAGTTTTCTGGATGCAGGCATTTAGTTAGGTAAACTTCCTTTTTGAATACAACCAGCCAATATAAACTTGAAAAAAAAACCTTGAATTCAACTCCACGCATGATTTATTGACAATGTGAAGGAAAAAAAATCTTCATAATCATGATGTCTTATAAATGTGGGGTTAGAAAAGTCAAATAATTCTACACTGGATCCTGTACAAAATGAATAATCACAGGCAGCATACTTTGTCCAAGCATAGCAGAAAGCAAGACTAAATCTTTGTGGGGGGGCGGGGGGGGGGGGGGGGGGGGGGGATTAAGATTACATCTGCAAAACATGGAGTAAGGTAAATCGCAAGACAATTGTTATTTAACAATGGCATGGTCATGCCTCGTGATATTGTATTGTCACAAAGGTAAAAGGGTAAGCAGGGTAGCAGCCATGTCATTTGGGTGTAGTACATCCTACCAAGGTAAAAAAAGATTCCTTTCAATCTACAGAATTCATGGTGCATACAGTTGAATAGGAAAAGGAAACAAAGATCCACAAAGTCCATATTTCTCAAAAACAAACTCAGGAGTAAATTCAATAAAGAAAGACTTTTACTCAACTCAACTAAATCTAATCCATATTTGCCACTTTATCCATGCTACCCTATGCCTACCCCTCCCCATCTTTCATCTAAAATCATGGTGTCAATAAACATGGATGACACCACCTCTATAATATAGTAACAGGTTTATGTTGAATATCATAGCAGTAAAGATGGACAGCTACCAAGTTGGACAGCAGCCAACTTGGACAGCAGCCAAACTGGACAACATTTCCAGTCATAGATTTACAGCAGCCTACCCATGTTGAATGCATGGATTGCATTCATACATGGTGGCTGATTTAGTTGACAATTTCCAATCATAGATTTACAGCAGCTCATCCATGTTGAATGCATGGACTGCATTCATACATGGTGACTGAACTCACAATAGTGCAGCCAAATTGTGTATATATACTCTATGTAATTACTTGTATCATTTTAAGATTAAGAGACTCAATAAAATCCTCTTCTAAAAATCTTCATGGTAGCGGAGCAAGTGCTATTTTTTGGAGATTGAGTTCCTTTTCTCTCCAAGCACTATCGATTCAAATTTTTCTTTTGTTCTTTTTCTGCTCATTATTGAAAGATGGCAGATGATAAGAAAACTTCAGTCACTAGTTCTGACAACCCCTCCTTGCAAATCAGTCAAGTAAAGCTTGATGGCACCATCAACTACCTTGCATGGTCAAGGTCTTGCTTATTGTTCATCAAAGCTAGAGGATTGCAAGGCTACATTACTGGTACTAAAAAGAAACCAGCAGAAACAGATCCCATCTTTAATCGTTGGGATTCGGAAAACTCACTTGTGATGGCATGGCTTCTCAACTCAATGCAGCCGCCTATTTCCAAAACATATTTGTTGCTCGACTCAGCAGAAAAAATATGGGATGCCGCTGCTATTACCTACTCGCAAGTAGGGAATGATGCCCAAATCTTTGAGATTCGGAGCAAAGTCCATGGCACGAAGCAAGGTGAGATGACAATTTCTCAGTATTATTCTGAACTCCGTGGCTTATGGCAGGAGCTGGATTATTATCAAGACTTCCAAGCTGATTGTTCTGGAGACGCAGCCAAATTTCAGAAGATGATTGAGAAGGAACGGGTCTATGATTTCCTAGCTGGGTTGAACAATGAGTATGATCAAACCCGAGCTAATGTCCTTGGTAAAATCCCGTTTCCTTCTATTGAGGCAGCATATTCCCAGATTCAGCAAGAAGAAAGCAGAAGAAGCGTAATGCTCTATACAACACCGGTTGAAAAGGCGGGTTTGACTGCTACTGGTCATTATGAGCAACCTAAGGTGAATCCTTCTGAAAGGGATAATCTTCGTTGTGATTACTGTGGAAAACCAAGACACACAAAGGAGATGTGTTGGAAATTACATGGGCGACCCAACAACGGTCGAGGAGGAAAACGAGTCACTACAACAAGGGCACGTGCAAATCTGTCAGAAAACGTCGAGTTATCTACAGACACTACTCCTAATGAGATTTTTTCATCTGATGAAATCCAACATCTCAAGTGTTTGTTGTCGCAAGTTGAATCTTCCTCTGACGCAAAATCTAATCTTGTGAAGTCAGGTAATGCTTCCAACCTTAAAACTAATCCTTGGATTGTTGATTCTGGTGCGAATAGACACATGACAGGCTGCTCTAAGAAACTCCTTAACTATACTCCTTCCAATCAAAATGACAATGTCCGAATAGCCGATGGCTCAGTGATTCCTATTTCTGGAACAGGTTCCATTCTTTGTACTCCCAACATAAAGCTATCTTCTGTACTCCATGTTCCTAAATCCCCTGTTAATCTCTTATCTGTCAGTTCCATTACCAAAGCTCTAAACTGTAAAATTGAATTTTTTCCTGATTATTGTCTCTTTCAGGATCTTCAAACAGGGAAGATGATTGGTAGTGGTAGATTGCATGATGGTTTATACATGTTGGAGGACGGTACAAATTCAGTTCTGGCCTATTTTGGGGGAAATAAGGATGTTAACCAGGAAATAATACAGTGGCATAGACGGTTAGGGCATCCCTCCTTTTTTGTCTTAGCAAAATTATATCCTGATTTGTTTTTAAAGACTCAGTTTGATTCTCTATTTTGTGATGCGTGTGAATTTGCCAAGCATACTAGAAACTCTTATCCCTTAAGTAACAACAAAAGCACTGTTCCCTTTATGACTATCCACTCTGATGTTTGGGGACCCACTCAGACTGTCTCCTTGTCTGGCAGTCGATGGTTTGTCACCTTTATTGATTGTTGCACGAGGATGACTTGGGTATATTTAATAAAAGCCAAAAGTGATGTTTTTTCGTGTTTTCAGTCCTTCCATAAAATGGTTTGTAATCAATTTGATACAAAGATAAAAATTTTAAGGACTGATAATGGCACAGAATACATGGATAGTAAATTTGGGCAGTACTTGGACCTCAATGGTATAATTCATCAAACTAGTTGTCCTTACACTAGTGCTCAGAATGGGGTGGCTGAACGAAAAAATAGGCATCTGTTGGAAGTTGTTAGATCACTTATGTTTACTATGAATTTGCCAAAAATGTATTGGGGGGATGCAATTCTAGTAGCTGCTTATCTTATCAATAGAATGCCTCTAAAAGCACTCAACTTTAAAAGTCCCTTGGAAATCTTATTAGGAAAAAATAGCTACACCATTCCTCCAAAAGTTTTTGGGTGTGTCTGTTTTGTTCATTGCAGGACAACTACGAAACTAGACCAAAGAGCAAAAAAATGTGTATTCCTTGGGTATTCTTCAACCCAAAAAGGTTATAAATGTTATCATCCTCCTTCTCGAAAATACTTTGTTAGTATGGATGTCACTTTTAGAGAAACTGAACCCTACTTCAACCCATCCCAATCACCTCTTCAGGAGGAGAGTAATGATGAAGAAGAGGTGATACCTAGTTCTGTAACGCTTCAGGATCTTACCCCAATGGATAATTCTAATTCTGAAGAGAGAGTTGAAGGAGAAACAAGTAGACAGGGGGAGAAAATTAGTAGATTGGACAAGCCTGATTTGTTGAGATACTCGAGGAGAGACAAGACAACAGAAGCCATCATGCAACCTACTTCTGATCATGAATCAATCTCTGTTGGTGAGTTACCTTTTGATGATTTAGATAAACCTATTTCCCAAAGAAAAGGTGTCAGAGCTTGTACTAAACATCCCATCTCTAATTTTATCTCTTATGATTCCTTGTCACCCAGCTATAGAGTTTTTGCCTTGTCCCTGTCTTCTGTGTCTATTCCACAGGATTGGAAGGAAGCTTTCAAAGACTCCCAATGGAAAGAAGCAATGGTGGAGGAAATGAAAGCTTTGGCAAAAAATGAGACTTGGGAACTTATCACTCCTCCACATGGAAAGAAACTGGTTGGCTGTAGATGGGTATTCACTGTGAAACACAAGGCTGATGGTTCCGTCGAAAGGTTTAAAGCTAGACTAGTAGCCAAGGGATTCACTCAAACCTATGGAGTGGACTACCAGGAGACGTTTGCCCCTGTAGCAAAGATGAACACAATCAGGATCTTACTTTCTTGTGCTGCCAACCTCGACTGGGATTTACTGCAGTTTGATGTAAAAAATGCATTCCTCCATGGTGACCTAGAGGAAGAAGTGTATATGGAGATTCCTCCTGGATTTGATGATGAAAGAGCGCAAGGAAAGGTTTGCAGACTAAAGAAAGCACTCTATGGGCTAAAGCAATCTCCCAGAGCTTGGTTCGATAGATTCAGCAAAGCAATGTTCTCATTCAATTATCAACAAAGCAATGCAGATCATACCTTATTTTTCAAA
Organism: Viola odorata; assembly: GCA_963691705.1. Taxonomy (NCBI): domain Eukaryota; kingdom Viridiplantae; phylum Streptophyta; class Magnoliopsida; order Malpighiales; family Violaceae; genus Viola; species Viola odorata. The sequence continues at coordinate 73,365,039 of OY829537.1, forward strand.
CATAATAAGGGTAAGATCACTCTCCTCATAGTTTATGTTGATGATATAGTGATGACAGGAGATGACAGGGAAGAAATGACTCATTTGAAGAAGCTTCTTTCCAAGGAGTTTGAGATCAAGGATCTAGGAAAACTACAATATTTTTTGGGAATTGAAGTTGCCAGATCTAATAAAGGCATATTCATTTCTCAAAGAAAGTATATTCTAGATCTATTGGCAGAAACTGGTATGTTGGGATGTAAACCCATAGAATCTCCTATTGAGAGCAACCATAAGCTGCAAGCAAAGACTGGTGATTCAGTTGATATGGAAAGATATCAGAGATTAGTGGGTAGATTGATTTATCTATCGCATACTAGACCAGATATAGCGTATGCAGTTAGCCTAGTGTGCAAATTTATGCACGATCCACGGGAGCCTCACCTACAGGCAGTCTTTCGCATTCTGCAATATCTCAAGTCAGCCCCTGGCAAAGGCCTACTCTTCTCCAAACATGGTCATCTTCGAATTGAAGCCTTTACAGATGCAGATTGGGCTGGATCTCCAGATGATAGGAGGTCCACCTCTGGTTACTGCACCTTTGTTGGAGGAAACCTAGTCACTTGGAGAAGCAAGAAGCAAAGTGTAGTTGCTCGATCAAGTGCTGAAGCAGAATACAGAGCAATGGCACAAGGTGTGTGAGCTGCTATGGTTACAAAAATTATTGAAGGAATTAAACTTGTCAGCAGACAAATTATCCTTGTTTTGTGACAACAAAGCTGCCATCAGTATAGCCCAGAATCCAGTTCAACATGATCGGACAAAACACATTGAGATTGATCGACACTTCATCAAGGAGAAATTGGTTGATGGTGTCTTGAGCTTATCTCATGTAAGGTCTGAAAAACAACTCGCTAATGTGTTCACTAAGGGACTCAACAAGAAGACCTATCACACGTTGATTTGCAAGTTGGGCATGTGTGATATCTATGCACCAACTTGAGGGGGAGTGTTGAATATCATAGCAGTAAAGATGGACAGCTACCAAGTTGGACAGCAGCCAACTTGGACAGCAGCCAAACTGGACAACATTTCCAGTCATAGATTTACAGCAGCCTACCCATGTTGAATGCATGGATTGCATTCATACATGGTGGCTGATTTAGTTGACAATTTCCAGTCATAGATTTACTGCAGCTCATCCATGTTGAATGCATGGACTGCATTCATACATGGTGACTGAACTCACAATAGTGCAGCCAAATTGTGTATATATACTCTATGTAATTACTTGTATCATTTTAAGATTAAGAGACTCAATAAAATCCTCTTCTAAAAATCTTCAGTTTAAAAGGACCTAAAGAGCAGAGAAAACCAAGCATCACACTTAGCCCCTAGGGCTCTTAGAAGTCACAATAAGTGAAGAATTACATTACAAAACTCCAAAGACAGCTGATGTTTAAAAAAAAAATTGATCACTAAATTTTATTGAAAGAACTTATATACTAACAAGAGAATCTAGCAAATCCCAAAAAGACAGTGATAAGAACTCCTGACATAGAACTAAAAGGAATTTGGACCAAAATCAAAGGCCAATTATTAGGAAATAACTCAATAATACTTGAGACCCTTTTTTAGGTCTTAACCACAGGTATCCCTTAGCCCACTGGGGTAAGAATAATTTTGAAGGCACACTATGTTCACTTACCCTAAACTTCATATCAACTATCTCATATTTTTCCCTTTCAAAGATCCCAATACACCAGAGCCCAAAGCAAATCTCTTTCTGCTTCCCTCATCTTCTCCACTCTCTCTTTGCTAAACTCTTCCCATTACGCCCTCCAACCCTCTGTCTCCCTCAACCTCAACCACAACCACTACCTCCTCCCTAGTAAACACTCATTACTTGCCTAGGCATTTGATAAACTAAGGAAAAGGAACTAATATTTGCGACTGCAGTAAATAGAGCATCCCAAAGATGAACAATGAGATAAAAGGACCATAAAAATGAATAAGCAAACAGATAACAGGGCATAAATGAAATTGACGCTACAAACAATAAGTAGAAATTCAAAGACCAACCTGTGATCCCCATAGCTATACCAAGAACCCTTCTTTGCCACAACATCCATCATTTCAGCACAATCCAAAATGCATCCCTGCAAGTTGTATCCAGGTCAAAATGAATAAAGCAACTTGCACAACTGTAGGGAATGTCAAGTACCATACAGCAAATACCAACCAATTGGCTCACTCCCTCTCCAAATATAATTTCAAACTCAGCTTGCTTATAGGGCCTCAATACCTATCAAAACAGCCCATTAGCACGACAGTTATTTGTACAGATGAGATACGTTAATACATAAGAGCACAAATGACAGGTGCAAGAGTAGATCAATACACTATATTCAGACTTCCATTGAAGGACTAAAAGCAAGTAGAATCACAGAGGTGGGTTTAGGGTTTAGGGTTTAGGGTTTAGGGTTTAGGGTTTAGGTTCCACAGAAGTTTTTCAAAAGAAAAGGCAGCATATCGTAGTAAAGAATGTTGTCATAACATAATGTAGTTATCAAAGGGAATGTATTTAACAACAACATAAGAAGCATAATTTATTGAATTTTTTGTGTAATTCACAATGTAGGCTAAGGTAAAGCTGTTTGTGACTGGAAATTCATGATGTAGCTCTAATATCTGGAGCACAATGTCAAAAAATCATAAATCTAATGCTAATGCATGATACACTCTTCAAATCTAACTTGCAACTAATTGTACATACCTTGCTCTTTTGCACTCTTACACGAACCCGAAGGCCAATATCTTCGTCTCCTTTAACCTAAAAGATTGCACATCGCTACGCTGTAGTGAGTCGTATTAAAATCTAGTTGAATAGGTGATAGAAAAGGATATTCAACTGTAGCAACTCTTTCTTTACAACCATCAAGCAGGCATTGTACTTACAGACTTCAACTTCCCGGTCGAACGTATTTCAAGACGAACCGATGCAAAAAACTTCAAAGCAATTCCACCACTTGTGACTTCCGGATTCCCATAATACACACCAATCTAGAGAACCCAACAACAAAAATGTTCAGTCCTTGGAGAAAAAGTAAAACATAAATTGCCAGCTTAAGGTCCAAGAGAACAGTATATATGCATTGCAGCAAGTCTTTTAAGGACTTAGGAGTCAAACAAAAAATAGTTACTAGACCATAAAAACTCTAAAAGGGAAACACTGCCAAGGCCTTTAGGGTCTCAAATAAATGGAGCAGGTAAGTAGTAAGTTAAGGATCTCTGTGATCCGGGATGCTTTTAGACAGTCTATTTTATGACAAGACCATGAGTTGTACATGAAGGTTCTCCGTCACATTCATCAAGATGGGACATTCAACCAACTAAGCCCCCTTTTTGGCATAACTTATATGGTTAACCTGAATCAATAATACCTTATATCTTATTTGATTAAGGAAAATGAGAGTACAACCAGCTTTTGAAGCATTTCCTGACATTTTACGCAGTGCTTGGCTCATAAGGCGTGCTTGTAAACCCATTTGCTGCATCCCAATCTCACCCTAAGGAAATATAGTAAGGAGTCAGGCATCAATGACCTCATCATGTTTTGTATAAATATCCAAAAATAACTTAATAAGAACATACTTCAATTTCTGCTCTTGGGGTGAGAGCTGACACAGAATCAACACAGATAAGATCTACAGCACCAGATCTGCACATACGATCTGCAACTGCAAAAAGAGAACACCACTAATTATATAAAAAAACTAGAACTGAGTAGCATATTTCACAAGCGTTGATTTTATTTCAGATCCCTTATGAATCACTGCATCAACTCTAGATAAACCATAGGCAAGAGTAGATAACTTACTCTCAAGTGCCATCTCGCCATTATCCGGCTGGCAGACAATCAAATTTTCAACATCTACCCCCAGTGCTTTTGAATATGATGGATCAAAAGCATGCTCTGCATCAACAAGCATTGCATTGCCTCCAAGCTTCTGCATAATTAGCACAATAAACTGCATATCAGTACTCAGACAGTGTGTGCATATAAAGAAGGACCTGATGAGAAGCTAAGAATAAGACTGAAACCTCAGGCAGTAAATGACCTGCACTTCAGCAATTGCATGGAGTGCAAGAGTGGTCTTTCCACTACTTTCTGGTCCAAATATCTGCAAATGAAAATGTAACGAACCAATTGAGTGATCAAAATCACAATAAAGCATTTCCTTCAAACTAAACAAAGTTCATTGGTGATACAGAACTCCCATCAGCAAAGAGTTAGAAGTTTACTCATGAGGCAAGGGGACAGCAAACCAGAAATGTGGGGTTAAAGAAGAAATAAAAACAAAATAAAATGGCCAACATCATAGCTACATGAAATCCAGCTAGGCTTTGAACGTTACAATCATCATATAAATTCAAATCCAGTATTCCTCAAACCATCTTAATATACCCACCTACTGTTTATACATTTTTCCCGAGATCAACTAGAACTGGATGGCTTCTTGCTCATTAGAGGATAGCCCACTAAATATTGAAAATCATCCGTCTTCATCTAAAGTTCTCAAGATCACATAAAAGATTACGGAACTTGATGCCCAAATTTCATTCACTTTGCACCAAAGGTAACATTGCTAATTTAAAAAGGCAATAATGCCTTTTTTTGTAAGTAACATATTTTAGTATTCAGTAGCTTCTTCAAGCAACATTACTTTAATTTTTAATAGCTAACAAAAAAAAAATCCACTGTACAACTTAACATGTACTCGACTCGCTTTGTGTGGATAGTAGAGCAATAATCACCATTAACAAGAACCAGTCAAACATTTTGAGGGTAGACTGCCTACGAGAGGCAGGGAAAAGCAAAATTGATGTTATATGGTGAAACAAGGAGATTTCAAAGTGATACTCTAGGTAGAACCGTAGAAGAATCAGGAATCGTAAAAAATGTTCTCATTTAAATGAAACTGTTGCCACTCAAGAACCAAGAAGTTTGTTCTCATTCCCGAGCTTAATCTGTAGTTGATTTTGTATCTAGGATAGAAGAGCGATGATAATCACCATTATTAAAAGCAAGTCAAACATTTTACGGTTAGACCGATTCCTCCTCGAACTAGAACTGATTTGGATAGCAACTTTAGAATCTTTGGTGATACTAAAATATGCTATCCATAATTTTTAAACTCATTACTGTGTTCACCGCAAGTCAGATCCTACATCATATATATGTGTTTCTTTGCATCGCAAAGACAGCTTTTGTTTCGCAGTGAAACCAAAATATGTACAAGTCATGATAAGTAGAGGAAACAACAAGTAAAACAAAGTCAAACATTATTTCATACAAAACGTTGATACCTCTACAATTCTCCCTTTGGGAAGACCTCCACCTAAAGCAAAATCTAGAGTCAAGCAGCCACTGGGAAAGGTCTCACTGCAAGAAATATGTCAAAACCTGATGAATCCCAAAAGGAAGTGACCCTATACAGTAGGCTTTCCTACAAACACATGATAAGCAGGTAGATATGACTTTGACAATGCATCTAATTTTACCACTTCCAGGCACAGGTGCCAAAAACAAGGAGACATGAAAAAGCAAAGATAATGTGATATGGTAAAAGAAGGAAGACACTTACACCAATGCCCCCCCCCCCCCCCCCCCCCCCCCCCCCCCGCACTGCCCAATCTTGTAACACTCCCTTTTCCAAATGAGCTATTAATGTCATTCATTGCCGCTTCCAGTGCTTTTTGCTGCAACAAATTTAAGGAAATCAGACTTTTTCAACATGCCTCAAAGGCTGAGTCTAATCCATTATAACTGAACTTTTGGGAACGAAGAACAAAATCTGTCAAGTATGTCTCTAGATGCAGAAAAGAAAGGTGGGGCTGTGTGGTGGAGTTGCGGAGCCTGGAATACTACAACAATAAGATAAAATCTACAGCTCAGTTTTATTTTGCAAGGATAAGATAAGACAACCATTTTCTATAGGTTATATGACAGGCTTTGGTTGTGCTTCACATCTTGGATACTTGTCACATTCACCCCATCTAATCTAATTAATTATCAGCACATGGAAATTCACAAAACAGTTATATAATGCACTAACAAAATATTATTCACACAATTCATGGTGCAATGAGATACGGGAATGCATTGGTCTCCAATCGAAGTCTATGCTTACAAAAGAGGCAGGGAAAACCCTTTTCAACAGTGATAAAACATAAAAAGCATAAGGCTCACAATGACCATATAAGCCAATGGATAATTTTATTATAGGAAAAGAATGGTAGTACACAAGTTCCGCACATATAAGAAGACAAAATACACAACCTTCAAAGAAACCCCAAGCTAAATTTGCTTCAATTGTTATGTTATTCATGTTGTGTTTGTCAGAGCACCTCTAACTGTAATCAAGTGAGTCCCAAGCGGTCCTTATTAATAGAACAATTTGGATGTTGACCACACAACTAGGAAACCTAATGAATACAGAGGACATTAAACAAAAACTGACCAGGGATGTAAGGGGAAAACTTGGCTGTGATGAGGAAAAGAAAGAAGGAAGCACGACAGGGGAAAAAAAAAAATTGGAACTTCTCTCCTATAAATACACAATCTTGCAGCAGACTTAAGACTTGCTTAGCAAGAGTGACATGGTCCCATCTGGTTTCTAATACTTCTTTCTTGGGTGCAATTTTAACAATAATATGACTAGGATACCATGGCAGTAATCGTAAGCCCTTGTGATACCTCAAAGAGCTTTGATTTAAGTTTAATCAAAGCTCTTTGAGGTATCAGACTGTATCTTTCCTGTACTTGTACAATCTAGAACGCAGATGTATGTATAAACATTTGAAGTCGAAAGATAATATACAAGATAGTGGAGTTAAAGAACGAAGAAAAAGAGTATGAAGAACTAAGTGAACTGGCTGTAATCATGACTTCCCACTGTGGACAATATGAGTAAACATACCAAATCTAAGTTAATACAACCCAGAATAGCAAAATGGAAAAATCAACGAGCTCGGTTTTGCTTGAGGGATTAGGGAAAGTGACCTAAACACTCAGACAGTGTAGAAAATCATTTGCTTTCAGGGTTAAGGCCATGTTACCAGCAGAACCATTACACATTCAAAATTGCAGAACGGCAATCGAATGAGTACAGCAGAAGACAGGAAAGGAAGGAGAAGAAGGGAAGCAATTACCCGGTCGAGGAAGCGGGAGTCGAAGTCTGCAGAGAGAGAACCATTGACCTTCCCAGGTAATTCACAGCGAATGGTACTACTACTACTACTGGCTGATTGCTTCTTCAAAGCTGCGACGCAGCGCAAGCGAGAAGGCAAGAGCAATGATATTTTGGCAGAAAATTTGAGCAGAAAAAATGAGCAGATGGCAGTTTCGTAAATAAAATGATCGTTTTATTTACGAAATTGCCATCACTTATTACGAAACTGCCATCACTTATTTACGAAAATGCCATCTGCTCATTTTTTCTGCTCAAATTTTCTGCCAAAATATCATTTCTCAGAAGGCAATGAAGGGGAGAAGAAAGAGGCGCATGTTTTGGGAAACAAAACTAACGTCGTCTCCATTTCTCCTTTTTCTTCTTTGTTCTTTTTTTTTTTTCAGTTGTCGTGTTTGCCAGAATCAAGCTTAGTTCTGCTCTCGCTTCACTCCATTCTTTTCTGCTGCAAAAAAGGCTCCAACCAACCTTCTCTCTTCGTTCTTTCTCCTCCTTTTCTTTTTAAAAGAAAAAAAAAAGGGTTAGAAAAATTATTAAGTAAAATTAAATATTTGGGTAGGTAGAGGTGTCAATCCGGGTCCGCGGGTCCGGACCCGGACAGACCAGAACAATCCGGGTCTGGTCCCGACCGGTCCCGTGGAAAAACGGGACCAATTTTTGGTCACGATCCCGACCCGGCTAAATCGTCCTGGTCCGGGACCAGACCGGACCCGAATTTTTTTTAATTAATTAATTAATTAAATATACTTATTCTTCTTCTTGTTCTTTTCCTTTTTTATTCCTTTTTCTCAGACACAGCTTTTTCTTCTTTTTTTCCTTGTCTCCTTTTTCTACCCTTCTTCTTCTTCTCCAATCTACATCTCCATTTCCTCCTCTCTTTTTCTAATCACCACCACAAAACCCACAAAACAACGACCAGCAAACACCACCACCATTTGCATCTCCTTCTCCATTTCCGCTCCTTCCCCGATTCGACCGGATCTGGGCCCACCCTTCTCCATTTCATCTCCTTCTTCATTCCCATCAAAACTTAGTCATCTTCCTCATTCTTTTCTTTTTCGTTTTTTCTTTTTTTCTTCTTCTTTGATTCTTTCTGCCAAGTCACCAAACCCACATGCTTTCTTTTTCTATTTTATTTCTTCTTTCTCTCTTCTTTTTTGACTTTTTTTTCTATTGACATCTCTGCTTTCTTTTTTTTCTTTTGTTCTTTCTTTTTTTTTCTTTGCTGATGGATGATGGGATTGATGATTTGTTGGTCGGATTGGTGTGTAAATGGTGGTGGCTTGCGGGATTGATTTTCGGTGGCTGTTGGATTAATTTTCGGTGACGACGAGAAGGAGGTGTGACCTGTGGCCCTGTGGGTGTGGTGTGGCTACGCGCGGAGTGAAGAAGAAGTGAAGAACGAAGAGAGAGAAGGGACTAAAAAAAAACCCTAGTTTTTTTCAAGTTGTACCAAAAATTGCTAGGTCCAGAGCCAGACCTGGTCCCGTAAAAAAACGGGACCAAAAATTGATCCCGGACTCGGCCCGAATTGTCGGGTCCACGAGTCCCGGACCCATTTTGACACCTCTACTAGGGGTAATAGTGGTATTTTGGTTGGTCAGGAAGAGAAAAAAAAAGTAATAAAAAAGTGGAGTGACTCCCGAGGTTGGCGCTAGCTGCAGAGCCAGGGGTAGGGTTGTGTCTGGCTCAGCAGACCAAATTTCGGTGGTGAACTCTTTGTTACTTCCAACTTTTCAATAGTCAACACAAGATCCTGTAATTGTCTGCACAAATCTAGCCAGGCCACGCAAAAGAATAAAATAGGTCATTAATAGGAGGCAAAGTAGACTATAAGAACATATAACACAGGTCATTAATATTTGTCGGTTTCAAGGTGTTGAAAATTAGAAAAATCTTCAGACAGACATCTTGAAACTCACACATTAGTAAATCAAAATTAATTAATAAATATCGTGATTTTTTTACTAATGATAGTTGCCACTAACCACATTACGTCACTATTTATGAGCTACTGAATAAATTTATGTTATATTTGCTCTAAATTTTTATTAGATATTTTTTTCAATATTCACAATAATTAAAATAATTATTAGATTATAATTATTAATTAAATTATTATTATTGATTATCAACCAACTCTTTTTAATTTTCAAGTATAACTCTTGAAAAATGCAAATACTTAGGTATTGTCGCACAATGGAAAATTTTCTGAAAATTTTACAAAACTAGATATCTTTCCATCCCTTTATGGATATCTTTTAATTTCGTCGAATCAAACCTTTCAATTAGTTACCGGATGCAAATTTATATAAGCTCATATCGCAAACAAGAAATAGTAGGAATGTTTTAAAAAATTTCGTCCGTAGTCCGTTGAAGATTGGAGGATATTTTCAACTTATAATCGTAAAAAATAATATTGGTTCTAGTCTAGCGGTAAAAAAACTTATCAATTTTTAATTAAATCTACAATTAAGTGTGCAGATCAGAAAAAATACATTATGAGATTTAGCCTTGTGACAACAAATATATAACGCCTATAAAATAATGTTTTCTCTAGTGTTTTTTTCTGTTCACGATAAATTAACAACATCAATATTTTTATTTTTTCCCCCACATAATAATGAATATTTATTGTCGATGTATATATATATATTATTTATTGAATGTCGTCTTTTTTTTTGATTGGGTTGCCTTAATCACGTAACTTGAACAAACAATTTTCATCAAGTAACAATTTTATGTTTTTAATGACAAAAACTAAGAGAATAGAAATGAAGAAGCCTTTGGATATGGAAGAAGGGAAGGGGTTGGGATAAGGCTAGATACTAGGGGTAATAGTGGTATTTTGGTTGGTCAGGAAGAGAAAAAAAGTAATGAAAAAGTGGAGTGACTCTCGCGGTTGGCGCTGGCTGCAGAGCTAGGGGCAGGGTTGTGTCAGGCTCAGCGGAGCAAATGGAGTTTCTTTCCTGTGCTTTGAAACCTTAGGCTCAACAAGAACACTATAGATAGTTTATTAATTAATATTTCTTTGATTTGAAGGTGCAATGGAAAACATTCAAAAAAAGATTTAAAAAAAAAAACACATCAAAATCATTATCTATTCTATTTTGTTATTTTTGTTAAAATTAATTTATTTTATTATTTATGTTTGATAATTAATATCAATTGATTTTCTCATTTTTATGGTCCTTTTGAGTTTTGAAGGTAGAGTAGACTATAAGAACCTACAAGACTACAACACAAGTCATTAATATTTGCGGGTTTTAAGGTGTTGAAAATCAGAAAAATCTTCAAGAAATATTTGCCACTCATGATAGTTGTCACTCACTACATTATGTCACTATTCAAGAAATATTAGGAATATTTTAAAAACTTTCGTCCGTCGTCGGTTAGAGGATATTTTCAACTTATAATCACAAAAAATAATATTGGTTCTAATTTAGCGGTAAAAAAAATTATCAATTTTTAATTAAATCTTACAATTAAGTGTACAATTAGGGTCCTTTTGAGTTTTGAACATGAACTGTGTGTTATAAAAGGTAGAGTAGACTATAAGAACCTGCAAGGCTACAACACAGGTCATTAAAAAAAATTAAATTAGTCAATCTGGTTGAGTATGGATAATTTTCGCGCTTACTGTCAGCTAATCAAATTTATTCAGGCTTGATCACTTTATGTTTCATGTGGGGACACTTTATCATTGTGACCTTACCGGATCAAAATAAATTATCTGATTTTATAATATACTTCTTATAGTAATTCTTAATTAATACTCCCCTAGGATTTTTTGGGGTCAAATAGTGAGTCATCCGGTCTCCTTGAGATGCTTGTCTACAGTAAACGCGTCCATTATTTATGGACGGGGGGAGTAATTTGGTAAACAACTTTATTAGATTTTATCGAATGAATAACATTGATTGGACCGTTGGATCACGAATTAAATAACAGAAAGGAACTTCACATTTTCCTCCTTCTGCCCTACAAAACTTACCACTTCAATGTTTAATTGAACAAAACCCACAAAATTAACCCAAAATACCAACATATTGCTTTTGCTCAACTCATGGTAATTATAATAGACACGTCATTAAAAATTCTAGCAATGATCAAAGAGATTAATTTAAACGAACATGACACTCCACATCCACAAAACCAAAACTTTAAACAAAAATCTCGTACAAACAAACATTTGTTTTTAGAGGTTGGCTTAACAGTCAAGACTGTTTTGTTCTGTTCTTTTCTTTCCACTTTTTTCTTTTCTTTTCAAAATTTCAAACAGTTCAGTACCACGTGTGTGCTCTTCCTGTTCTTTCCAAATAACTATTTGGAGATCCCATTTTTTCACTTTTCTTTGTTTCTGCTAACCTTTTTAAGAAAGAAATATAGAAAATAAATATTACTAAATGTGAAAACCAATTAATTGAGTCCAGTAACACTGTATATATATATATTTATAAGTTCATAATACATCAAAACCAAAGTAGAAAAGGAAACATATCCGATTTTTTCTACTCCTTCTCGCCGATACAAAATTTGCCGGAGATACTGGCAACCGGAGAGAATGCCGATTTCATAGAGGCTAACATTTCGGTTTTAAATAGCTAGCAGAGAATCAGGTCCACATAAGTCCCCAATGTCTTGAAAATGATCATCTGCGTAGTAAGAGCTTGAGAACCCGTATTCAAAACTGAAATCTCCAATATCATCATTCAAAAACCCGTCTGGGAAACTTGTTTCGTCGAACAAACTAATTGGGTTCGGAGGTGAAGAACATTTTGGAGGGGTAACTAAGTTGGTAAGTGCGTCGGGACCACGCAGCTGAATAGTCGCGTTGTCATAAACCATAGCAGCTTCTTCTGCAGTATCATAAGTACCCAACCACAACCGGACATGTCGCAGAGGATCTCTTATCTCCGCTACCCATTTCTAGAGGTGTCAATCCGGGTCCGCGGGCCCGGACTCGGACAGACTCGAACAATCCGGTCCTGGCCCGGCTAAATCGTCTCCAATTATTTTTTAATTAATTAATTTATTAAATATACTTATTCTTCTTCTTCTTCTTCTTTTCCTTTTTTTTTTCCTTTTTCTCAGACCCGACTTCTTCTTCTTCTTTATTTCCTTTTTTTTCCTTTTTCTACCCTTATTCTTCTTCTCCAATCTGTATCTCCATTTCCTCCTCTCCTTTTCTAATCACCACCACAAAACCCACAAAACAACAACCAGCAAACACCACCACCATCTGCATCTCCTTCTCCATTTCCGCTCCTTTCCCGATTCGGCCGGATCTGGGCCCGCCTTTTCTCTATTTCATCTCCTGCTTCATTCCCACCAAAACTCAGTCATCTTCCTCATTCTTTTCTTTTATTCTTTTTTTCTTCTTCTTTGATTCTTTCTGCCAAGTCACAAAACCCACATGCTTTCTTTTACTATTTTATTTCTTCTTTCTCTCTTCTTTTTTGACTTTTTTTTCTATTGACATCTCTACTTTCCTTTCTTTCTTCTGTTCTTTCTTTTTTTTCTTTGCTGATTGATGATGGGATTGATGATTTGTTGTTTGGATTGGTGGGTAAACGGTGGTGGCTTGCGGGATTGATTTTCGGTGGCTGTTGGATTGATTTTCGGTGACGACGAGGAGGAGGTGTGGCCTATGGCCCTGTGGGTGTGGTGTGGTTGCGCGCAGAGTGAAGAAGAAGAAGTGAAGAACGAAGAGAGAGAAGGGACTAAAGAAAAAATCCTAGTTTTTTTCAAGTTGTACCAAAAATTGCCAAGTCCGGGGCCAGACCCGGATAGACCCGGTCCCGATCCCGGTCCCGTGGACCCGGAAATTTCTGAGTCGGGACCAGACCCGGTCTCGTAAAAAAATGGGACCAAAAATTGGTCCCGGACTCGGCCCTAATTGCCGGGACCGGGCCGGGTCCACGGGTCCCGAACCAGTTTTGACACCTCTAGTGTAGGGTATAAAAAAGTTTAGAGCAGTTTACATTTTTTAACAAAATTTTAATAAGATATAAAAATATGGGGTTAATAATATAATATATTTATAATCTCAAATATTTGTCATTTTATTTCAATTTATTTCAAACTTTTTTTTATTTTAATCTGTTTCAAACATTTTATCCGTTAGTTAAATATAGTTTTAGCTATACAAAAATAAAAAAAATTAATAAAGACATACTATTAAATTTGATATTTTTGTTGACAATTGGTTTTACATCAGAAATACTCTCTGTTTTTTATTAATGGACGTCAGGCCTATTTATTTGAGTTTTAGCCCAACATTCCCTAATTTTGCACTCATCTTCTTCTGACATTTGTAAATGAATGGGCCACATATATTGGGTTTGGAATTCAAACTAATATTTTGCAAAACTCAAGCCCATTTTTCCCCCTTAAACACCCCCCCCCCTCTTAATACCCGCTCAATTTTGGACAAAAATAGATTTGGCCAAATTCAAAATAGATTTCTTTCCCCACTTCTCCAAAAAAATGATTACTAATGCCTTCAAGCTTGCTCACTTCTCTTTTTCATTTCATTTTCACTAGAAAACTAGTCTCTCTTTCTCTCAATATTTGAAATAAATTCGTTCATACTAGATCTCAATCAATTTTCAATCTCTCTTTCATCTCACATCCCAAACCCAAATGACCCTATTGAAATCCCTAAATCTCCACCAAACTGGCCTGGTTTTGAGGAGTTGTCTTCCAACTCCTATAGTGACGATGAAGTATCGTAGCAAAATGGCATCCCAAATCTCAACCATCCACCAGATAGCTAATCACTCTATCAAATTCTCCAATTTCATTTCGTATCAATCAATTTTATTTTTAGATTTGGTTAGGTCACAAGAAAGAACTATCAAAGGAGGAATGTTTGGCTGTCTATGCAATACTTCTGAAGAAAAGTGATAATGGGAAGTTAAAGCAAACAACAACTAGGGAGGTATCACAATTGTTTGGTGTGGGAATTCGAACAATACAGAGGATCTAGAAACGTGCAAGAGAATCAGGAAATCACTTTTATGCTAATGATAGAATGAAAATTATCGTAGGAAAATGGTTGACTTTAATATTGAGAGAATCAAAGTTATTCCACTGAGGAAGAGAACAACCTTGAGGTCTCTTGCCGTAGCTCTAGGTGTATCCAGATCATATTTACATCTCAAGTTGAAAAAAGGATTTATCAGGCGCCATAACAATGTCATTCACCCCACATTGATAGAAGGAAATCTAAAAATTAGACTCAATCATTGTCTGGCCTCCTTTGATCCAACAACACTGCCACAACTTCCAACCTTCAAGCAGATGGAAAACGTTGTGCATATTGATGAGAAATGGTTCTATTTGACTAAGATAACACATACATATTACATACCGCATGATCAAGATGATCCAATAAGAATAATTAAAAGTGCAAATTTCATTCCGAAGCTAATATTCTTAGTTGTTGTTGCTAGGCCGAGGTATGATTCCATTGGTTCTTGTACTTTTGATGGGAAGATTGGAGTTTTTTCCTTTAATTCATAGTGTTGTTGCTGTTAGGTAAAGCCAAAATAGGCCTTGGGGTACACTCGAGCTAAAACCCATCCTTAAAATCAACAGACCCATTATCAGGGAGTTTATAATTGAGAAGGTGTTACCTGTCATTGCAATCAAGTGGCCTAGGGATAGTATTAGAGAACAAATTTGATTCAACAATGCCCAACTCATATAGAAATTGATGATGTTAAATTTTTAAATGTATTTGAGTAAAGTGGAATGAATGCGTCTCTTACACGTCAGCCTCCTAATTTCCCTAACTTAAATGTGTTGGACCTTGGTTTTTTTTAGAACAATTCAGTCACTGCAGAGTAAGAATTGTGTGAAAACCATGTTTGCTTTGGTTTCTGGTGTGGAGCAGGCATACCTTAATTTTTCTGACAAGAAAGCCAGTCATGTTTTCATTACTTTGAAATCATGCATGATTGAAGTATTGAAATGTGGAGGCTCCAACACTTACCTCACTTGAAAAAGAATCAGTTGAAGAGGATGGGTACAAAACCATCGACTTTGAAGTGCAGTCTAGAGATCTATGCTTATGCATTAGATCAAGTCTCTCATTAATGTATCAAGTAATTGTCCTGCCTAACTTTTTTCTTATTTTATTTATGTGAATGCAATTAGTAACTGCAATGTACTGTGTGTAGAGAGATGTGTCCATTTTTTGTGGGCAGAGAAGGGACATTTGTGTGCCTGTTTGAAGTTAGAACAAGTTAGTATTTTTTTATGAGTAAAGTTGTAATTGGGTAGCAATTGGCAATATGGATAGATAGGTTCAGAAGTTATAGTTGTTTTATTCTTGTTAGACAATCTATAACTAGTATTGAGTTTTGATGCGATCCCGCTAAACTTAAAGCTTCAAGAATCGGATATGACACAAACAGGACCGGTAACTCGCAGTAGGCTTAAGAAGTTAACGCTTTGGATTGAGCGGGAGATACAAACGGTTGCTTCCCATACACTAAGATAGATGTTGATGCAGATAACTACCGGACCGGAAACCCTGGCGGAAGTTACCAGGCAGACACATCTATCAGGACATAGTCAAACGGGTCCGGTCAAACAGGATCAACGTCTATCGGAACATAGTCAAACGGGTCCGGTCAAACGGGATCAACGTCTATCGGGGCAGAGTCCAACCAAGGCTAACGGGTTCCGATAGAATTCCATACTGATGACATGTTAAGACCTACCGGATACCATTATCTTCCCGGTTGCCCTTGGCCTAAAAATAGCGCCTCTGTATTTCTTTTCCCTTAGTTTTTGTGTAAACTATTTTTGCTTGCGTTGAGAATACTCTGCCCTTAAACACCAGAAACTCACCTTGTGAGAATCAAGTCTAGAAGACGACTTGATTCATTGCAAGTAAAAGATCCTTAGTCTTCAACCTTTTAATTTACTGTTTGTGTGTTATATCCTTTATAATTTTTGGGATATTTGTGTTCAATCAATTATCTTGGATTTCTATACTTGGATGTTTATGAGCAAGTGTGATTTGGATGTTTGTTGTTAATCGATTATTTTGAATTAATTATCCACTGCAAATTCCATCACTGTTTCCTTCTCTGTTCATCTTCAACTCCTTATTTCCGCTGCGTTCTTCATCTCTCTTTTTTCTCTTTGTCATCGTTTCTGCTTGTGACTCATACTAAGTTTACTTGATAACTCGACCTAGATCTATCAGCTACTAAGCTCAACGCATCCAATTCTTCGAAAGGGAACTCAGATCGCGTCATGTGGTAGCGAAGCTTAGCTGTTTTGAGTTATTAATTTGGGTTTTTTCTGATTTCTGCTAAACTCCTTACAATCTCTATTCAAAACTCTTTGATACTGTGTGATTCACGTTTTTCATGAGTTGGTTGATTTGTTGGTGAAATTTTAAACCATTTGAATACCGAGTTTGGAAGATCCAGATTTCCAGATTTTAGTGTTCATAGTGTTCATCAATCGACCACCTGTTCATTGATTTTAAATTGAATTTTCTTCTTCCTTCTTAGTTGAATTTATTGTGTTGCCTTTTGTGTCGAGTCTAGAGTACCACGATTACGATCTATTTTTCCAAGTGGTTCACCAAATTTGAAAATTGCCAGTTAAGAACATTTGAATGTGTTCTTGAGTGTTCTTGAGTTGGTTAAAGGAATTTTGAGTTTGATCCATTTTCGTCAATTTATTTTCATTTGATAGTGTTTTTGAAAATAGGGACCATTGCCTCACTCTCCTTGTGTCAAAACCGCCTTGACAGTTGTAGGTGAAAAGGACAGATTCTGTTACAAAAATAAAAAACATAAAAAATAGAAGATAAGGGAAGAGAAAAGAAAAGAAAAGCAAAGAAAGAAAAGAAAAGAGCAATATCGGGTGAGCAACAACGGTCAAACGGATTGGACTATTTCAAAATGTCAAACGGTTGGGTTGATTTAACGGTTTGGCTTCCCTCTCCTGAGTCAGTCTTATTTGTTTTCAGTTTTCCTTTCTTTTACCTCTTTGGATTTCATATTTGTGTGCCTTTCCTTGTTGAGTCTTGTGGTGGATATCTTGAAACGAAGTGATTTATTGACAGTGAACTGATAGGTTGCACGATCTTGTAAACACCATATCAGAACCAAGAATTGAACACGTTTATGAGAACAACTTTTTCAAGTCCTTAAACATAAGGGCAAACACGTAAGGGAGAGAAATTCTCACCAACGTTTGTTACTTGTGCAGGTACCCAAAATTTCCATTATGTCCAACCAAAGTGTTGTCGAAAACAACGTAGTAGGGGATCATGACGACACCCCCAAAGAAGCGAGCTCTTTTTGGATAGCTAAGATGGAAACTATAGAACGGGGCCAAGCGGAGCTGAAGGAAATGTTTCAGTCCTTCATACTGACGCAAGGCAAATCCGTTAGTGTCATGAAGGAGCCGGTAGGTTCCAAACTCGTTACCTTCAAACCACATAAGGAGGTAAACAAAGATGATGATTTCGAGACAGAGTCAAAGGGTCATACCAGCGGCGATGGATATGAAAGAGGAAAAGGGGTAATCAACCCAAGTTTTCCCAAGACTCTTACCATGGGTTCTCGACAAGGTCCCCAACACGGCCTCTTCAATGCTGAAACGCACGCCTCCATAATTAGAGATCTCCAAGCCCAAGGCTACAACTCTCAGTGTCACCACAGTCACATCACCTGACAGACGCAGGAATGAGGACCTCAATATATCAGTAATCTTGAAGTCAACAGTATGCCGCTCAATACCGGTAACCGGACGAAGCACCAATGTGAGGGTACTTCTACCGGTAATAATCTAGCTTTAATTCCTCATTTACAGAGCCGCACTACTCCTTACCATGACCAAGAGTTTTATGAAGATGTGTATGAGGAAGAAAATGATGAATTTGTTGATCATGAGGAGAGAGAGCGGATGAATTGGGGAAGAAGAGGAAGGTTACCAGAACCTCGGTATGATGATAACTTGAGAGTATCAAAGTACATATTCTTACCTTTGAGGGTACTACTGTCCCGTCTAAGTACATCAAGTGGGAGGGTAAAATTCAGCAAATTTTTAATTGCCATCATTATTCGGAGGGTAAGAAAGTGAAGCTGCTATGTAGTTTGATGGATACACCGTCAACTGGTGGGAGAAAATCAGTCGGGAACGGCAAGGGGGCAGAACCATCCGGACAAGGGAAGAGATGAAGTAGGTGATGAGGGAAATATTCGTGTCGTCCTTCTACAAGCAAGAATTGCAGAATCGGTTGTAAGGTCTCAAGCAAGGGAAGAAGTCGGTGAGAGACTACTACAATGAGCTTGAGTCCCTTCTCACCCAAACCGATACCCACGAAGATGAAGAGGTAACAATGGCTCATTTTTTGAATGGTGTGAATGATAAGATTAAATACAAGTTGGAGTTGAGAGACTTTGAGAGTCTACAACCTATGTTACACTACGCCTTGAAAGTAGAAACCCATGAAGCCACCAAACGGAAAAACTTCCCTAATCGAAACACCAACCCACCAAACACCCATACCACCTCGACCAAACCACCTTGGAAACCTTACCAAAAAGACTACCAAAAAGACCAGAAAAATCCAACATACACCAAGGTAACCCCCTACTCACCAAAGCCTTACACTAAACCTAAGGGTAACCTCATAACATCTAGTAATACCACTAACCCGATAACACTAAACCATTCCATTTTCAATCCATCAAGGCCCCACACTGCTAACATTGAATGCTTCAAATGTTAGGGAAGGGGTCATATTTCATCTGAGTGCCCAAATAGACGAGTGATAGTCATCTAGGAAGGAAGGTATGAAACTGATAGTGAAGAAGAAGAAATACTGGGAGGAGAAAACTACCGGAATGAAAGCTATCAGGAAGAAGAAGTGGTGGTGAACAATGATGAGGAAGAGATACAACCAGCTTCTGCCATGATGTTAGTTGTGCGGAGAAGCCTAAATGCCTACGCTAAACCGAAAGAGAAATGTAATGAGTAGAGAGAAAATCTCTTTCATTGCAGATGCGAGATGCAAGGAAAGATAGTATCTATGATAGTAGATAACGACAGTGTTGTAGATGTCGCAAGTCACCTCTTGGTAAGTAAGCTGAATCTGCCAACGACACCACATCCTATTGGTTCAGTGATGACGGTGAGGTCAAAGTCAAAGAACAAGTCCTTGTAAGTTTCAAGATGGGAGGATACAAGGATGACCATTTGTGTGATTGTAGACATCAAAATTTTGGTCCGTCTTAAAATATTTGCCCCAGTTTATAAATAACCATGAAGCCCATTTTTCGAGTCCATGAAGCCTATTTGGTCAAAGCCCATCAGCAAGCTCATATTTGAAGGAGCAAAACCCATTTCATATTTACTTATTAATTTTGATTAAATATCAAATTAATTAATATTCAATGTAAGACCAATGAGATGAAGACTGATCATCACTCAAATATACTTATATTTTTCTTGATGCCTAAATGCACAAATAAATGTGTACAGGGCAAGACAGGGTCAAACCATAGAGATTAAAGGAATAATATCTCAATTTTGATGTATGAAAAGGAATAAAAGCAACCAAATAGAAAAGTAACACTAGGGGGGGGGGGTTATTTTGATTAACGAATTAATCGACGCAGAAGTGGGAGCTAACAAGACAAATAATTAAAGCAGCAAATCAAAACATAAAAAAATAACAATCATTCGAGGGCTCGATTGCAAAGGACAATCGAGGGCAAGATAACAAACAACAGTTCAAGGGTAAGATAATAAAAAAGGACAGTAAAAGAGAGATTAATCTGATGGGAAGAAATCTTAGCAAAATGTGTTCTCGGGTTGCTTTCCAGGTCAGTTAATCATGGGCAAAAAAGTATTCCAAACTCATGCACAGACCTGCTATAGGGGCCATGTTTCCACGTAGCCCCCCTACATACCTTCGTAGATATAAGCCACCCCCCGTTTCTACACATGAGGTGGCCTTGACATTTCGCCGTCCTCCTAGGCACAAATGCGGGGAGACACTACTCAAAACACCCGTGAAGGGGAGGTAAGACAGATCTAGGGCGTGACATCTCAGTTTGTCAAGCTCGCATCACATACCCTAAACGACCGTTTACCCCTAGACGATAGACCTCTCGCGATGTCTCCACTAGGTGTCTACTATTAACTCAAGGATTCACGTCAGTTATAACCAAGAGAATGACAGTACTCACACAGAAATATTAACAGTTGATCAAGCCCTCAACAGTTCTAAATGAGCATGGAAATATAACGATAAACAATCGAATATGACATGAGAATATATTAAGCATGCATTGGGCCTCTTAACTGAACCTTACAACCCTTGAAACACCCTTTACTAAGAAGATGGAACTTAGCTACTCATACCAAAGTATAAATAGAAAGTAGAAGAAGAAAATAACATAAACAAGATTAAAGAAAATAACAGGAAAGTGTAATAGATTAAACCGGTGTAGAATTCAATGTTTTCTTCCTTTACAAGCTGATGGCGCTGCTAAAAAAAAGGAAGAGAGAATCCCTAAGAATTAGGTATAAGTGGGAGAGTGTCTTAGGACAGCCGTCCATGAAAAAACCCTAAAGCTAAGCTTAAATAGCCTAAAAACTAGCTAGGAGATAAAATACAACTAAAGGAGAGAAGGTGTCAGCACTTGGGAGGGTGCTAGCACAGAGGGGGGACGCGCCCTTGGCAGAGAATATTCTGGAATCTTCTGGAAGCGCCTGACACCTTTTAGAAACACTCGGGATCCCTTGCGAATCTTTGGAGATTCCTTTCTTTGGCTCTTTGATCTTTGATCTGATGTGGAAGTGTCGAGGGCATAAGACTACTCACTGGTTTGGTTAGCGTTGAGGGCATGATGACATTCCACTCTTCTAGGCCTCGATCTTCGAAACTCCAAAAATCCTTCCAAAAATGCTCGTTTTCGCTCTTTTCTTCCTTTAGGCACTGATCTGCAAAAAGATGGGAAAGATGGGCAAATCAGAAGTATCATGCCCTCAAAAAGGTCGAAATAAGAGAGAAAAACCTATAATAATAACACGCTATCAAATATCCCCACACTACCCAAATGCTCGCCCTCGAGCATTCACAAAAATGGAAATCACTTCTAGAGACATACACACACAATCAACCACACACCAATACAAACCGGCACCGAGATGGTACACTTAACGGGAAGGAAGTCAAACTAAGTCAAACAGTTCTGTTTCCTTTCCCTAGTGCTGACGTGTCAAGACCAACCGGGAACCATTAACTTCCTTAAACCAACCAGTTTCTCCAGCTTATAAATAGATTTTCATTTCTAGTTAGTTTTTGTGTAAGGTATTTTTGCTTGCGTTGAGAATACTTCGCCCTTAAACACTAGAAACTCACCTTGTGAGAATCAAGTCCAGAAGACGACTTGATTCATTGCAAGTAAAAGAACCTTAGTCTTCAACCTTTTAATTTATTGTTTGAGTGTTAAATCCTTCAAGAATTTGGGATATTTGTGTTCAAACATTTATCTTGGATTTTTGTATTTGGATGCTTATGAGCAAGTGTGATTTGGATGTTTATTATTGATCGATAGCTTTGAATTAAATTATCCACTGTAAATTCCATCACTGTTTCCTTCCGTGTTCATCTTCAATTCCTTATTTCTGCTGCATACTTCATTCTCTCTGTTTTCACTTTATTCATCGTCTTTGTTGAGAATACCCATTAGATTTACTTGTTAACTCAAGCTAGATCCTTAGCTGTAAAGCTCATCGCATCCGATTCTTCGAAAGGGAACTCGGATCGCGTCATATTTACACCGATGTACCTACAAAGCGTCAAAGTTGTCCCGGCGTAGAGATTCTGACGATCAAGTTATTTGAGATAATATTTGTATATAATAGTGGCTAGAGTTTTTTTGTGCATGCATACCTTAGGCATATTTGAGTTGTATTTATAAGACAAGGTAGATCCTTTATTTAAAGAAAGATCCTTCTTGCCATAAATGAAGGAATCGTGTATCAATGGAAGAACAATTACCTCATTAATTCTCTACTTTATTGGCAGAGAGATAAGTAATATTTTTCTTAATAAAGAAGTAGACCGTTCGACAATCGTGATAGAGATTTCAGCTTATCGGATAACATACTTTGTAGAGTACGTTGTACTTATAGTTGTTCTCTTTATCAGGATCTTAGCCTTGCAATATTGTACACCTTGAGAGTGGAAATGTCACTTGTAAATGACTAGAATATTCTAGATAAGGTTATCACTAACAACAACCGTAATTGAGAGTTTTGTTGGTAATCGTTACTCATCTCTTGTCTCTCTAATTTTTTGGGTTCAAGTGGCTCTTTGAATGAGCAAAATACTTGTTCTCATTCATAGGTGTAGTGACACAACAAAATTTGAATTGAATATCCTCATAGTAATACAAAGCATGCCTTTCTCAACTTTATATATGTTTTGTTCCGCCGGATATTTTCCTTAAACAGATGCTTTATATAGATTACACAGCATATAAATAACCCATTTTCATTTTCATTAACCATATCACATCTATATATCATTTTATTTTTTGAAGACATGGCTCGTCTACCTTCCAATCAAGTATTTTTTTTTATGGTTTAGTAGTAGAAGACAAAGAATTAGAAAGATAATACTACTAGTGACTACACTAATGCATCTAGCTATTGAAAAACGTAATTTGAGACAACTAAGAGAACCTAGTAGGCACAATGCAATTTTCCTCATATCAAAGCTTAATGCGATGATTGTTGATGGTGATATAGCTTGCATTAAGCAACTTAAGATGGGATAGGCGTATCTTTGGTTCGAGATATTGGTGGTTTTAGTGATACAAAAAATATACGTGTGGAAGGAATAGTTGCTACATTCTTACATGTAATTTCCTTTCATGATAGAAATCGATCAATTAAATTTGATTATCAATGGTCGAGAGAGGCAATATTTTGATTACATTGCATTTCATCATGTTTTATTGTCCATTTACTTGTTGAATTGGGCATTAAAACTACTGATTTATCCTTGTATTTCCCATATCTTAGCAGCTCTGGTCTGGAGGTGAATTATTGAAGATCTGATTTGTGGAGCTCTGAAGCCATTTTCTTGAGTCTTGGCCTGGATCTTGGCCTAGACATTTCTGCGTCCAAAGCAGCGCGCACCAAAGTCGTCTTGGCCAAGCCTGCGGCCAAGACGCTTTCGCGATAGAGGAAGAAGCGTGGATCGTTTGGACCGCTTCCCGCATTGGGCTTTGCAGCTGGCATGTCGCAGCTGTCCCGCAAATCTAGAGGGATCTGAAGCATATCTCTTGAAGAATCCCGCATGGATTCTTCCTCTTTTGTGATTGCGATTTACTTCCCATTATTAGAACAATTTATTATAGCAATCTTTTAGAGATATTCTAGGAATTAGAGTTGGAGTAGGACAACGGAGCTTTAGGGCTATTTAGCCAAACATTGTTCACCTCTGTCCGCATCGATCATCACCGATCCATCGTCAGATCGGAACTTTTCTTCCCTTTCTTCTTCGAAACAATTTGCTCCGGATTTATTTAAATCTCGGATTTAATCTATATATGCAATCAAGTATTCTTACTTCTTACCTATGAGTATGAGTAACTAAACACCCATTTTTGGTAAGGGTTGATGAGCTGAAGTTCTTATGTATTCGTGAGATCAATTCGTACTTAATAATCTCTTCTCTTGTATTTATTTATTTCTTGAACTTAATCTATTGCTTACTCACTAGAGACAAGGTTTGATCATCCTTGTGCTCTAGTAGAGAAGAGTTGCAGCCGGTCTAGAAGGAAAGGGAGTACCCGTCGGCTAGACAAAGCAGGTGACTAGTCTCGCGCCAGACTAGAAGAAATAAGTAATCTAGGTCAAGACCAGATTGAAAACCTAGGGTTTCCATTGGGAAACACCTTGACCTAGGTACTGTCTTCCCCTATACCATTGAGGAAGCGAACAACCATTCAAGACAGCAGTCAAACGGATAAACCCTTTAACCAGCAAGGTGTCCCTTGGCTAGGATTATCAGGAAAGGGAGTACCCGCCAGGTAATTTGAAGAGGGGGGAAGACAGGAGTGAACAGGAGTACCTCCACTCTATAGTAGTACTATGAACTAAGAGATGAATATACTTGAATCTATGATCGAAGCATAAGAACACAAGCTCACATATCACCCTTACCTGGAATTCCCTTTTACTAGATTTATTTCAATCTTGACCTCTGTCTTGGCCAAGCCTTTGGCCAATACTACTTTGAACTATTTTTACCTCTTTCTGTTTTGTCTTTATTTTCAGATTCTACCAAAACCAAATCCAGTGACGAGGAAGTCAAACCAAGAATTACATCTCCTAGAGGTCTCTGTGAACGATCCTCTTACCATCATCTACAAACTCTTGTAGACAGTGATAAGTTGTATTTCTACCCCCAATTCCATACCTATTTCACTATTATATTTGACGTGTTCGACGCGTGATCAAATTTTAGCGCCATTGCCGGGGATCTCTAACTGTATTTGTAGTTTTTGTTTTATTTTGTTTTTGATAGTTGATGACCAGGTCCTCTTGTAGAGAAGAAGATTTACTACCATACAATCCGAATCTCTCTAAGATCGAAGCACAACTTAGGAAGATAGCTAGAAAAAGAAAAACCCAGAAGAAAGTGAATCGGAAACCTCAAATTCCGAAACAGACTACAGTCTAGAACACGATCTTGGCCAAGACTCCGACCAAGACATGGCAGAAAATCAACCGGAGCCGACGATGAGGGAACTGAACAGAATAGTAGAACAGGAAACCTTTTCCTGTATCAGTTTACCAGCTGTACCCAATGACTGGTCTATCAAGACCAATATGGTGGCCAACCTTCCTAGATTCTATGGCCATTCAAACGAGAACCCTTTCAAGCACCTGAGAAATCTACACATTCAGTGTGATATGATGAAGCCAGCTGTTGTGAACATGGAGAGAGAAAAGTTGAAAGTTTTTCCATGCTCTCTAGAGGGGGCTGCCCAAAATTGGTTCTACAGCCTACCTCACAACACGGTCAACACATGGGCCGAGATGTCCACATTATTCCTCAATAAATACTGGAATGCAACAAAAGCAGAAGCGGCTAGAAAGAACATGGCTGCCATCCAACAGAGGAACAATGAGGGGCTAAGTGAATATCATCAACGGTTCAGAGAATTGCAAGAAGTTTGCCCTACACATGGAGTTGTAGATTAGACCATGATCCAATATTTTTATGATGGAATGCTCCTACCTAGCAAAGAAAAAGTTGATGTTGCCGCAGGTGGAGCATTGCAGGACTTGACGGTCACCAAAGCCAAACTTCTACTTCAAACCATGGCAGACAATAGCCAAAATAATATCACTTCTGACAGAACTTCTATTCCTTCTAGTCTTTATTCTATTGATGTTGAGCAAAAATTAGCTGAGTTAACTGATATGGTCAAAACCATTTCTGTCAATATTTCAGGTGCAATGACCACTGGAAACTCTAATCCAGAGCAAGTAGCAGCGGTTTGCGGAATCTGCCAGTAACAAGACCATCAGAGCAATAATTGTTACATGGTGCAGCACCCTGATGATGTAACACAAGTAAATGCGGTCTATGGGCAAAACCAAGGGAGTATGCAAAATTTCCCTCAAGGAAGTAATCAGTACTCGTGGAGAGGCCATCCAAATTTCAGATGGAGAGACCCAGTCCCTCCAAATTAGAATCAAAGTCAGAATATACCCTAGCAACATCCTGGCCAACCTCCCGTTAACTTTCAACATTTCGTACCTCGTCCTTCGCACCTTAATCCTGGCCAACCCCCTGGCCAAGCCTCTGTACCTCAGCTGCCTCCAGTACCTCAACCCTTGCAGATAACCGGCCCCTCTATGGAGGATACGCTTAAGAGTTTAGTTGAGATGCAAAAGAACTTGATGCAAACTACGCAGTCTAGCTTAACGGAGATGCAAAAACAAATCAATCAAATGGCCAATCAAGGGAAGTTACCTTCTACAACTGTAGAAAACCCGAAACACAATATTAGTGCCATGAGTCTTAGGAGTGGAGCTGTACTACCAGAGAGGGAAGGAGCGAAAACAGATGAAGAAATAAGAAAAATCCAGTCGCAAGAGATGGATGAAGATGAGGAAGAAGAGACTGAAACAGAAGCAGTCTTGGCCAAACCTCAGGCCAAGCCTACAGTTATCGCGGAACCAGAAAAGACAGAACCTGTCTTGGCCAAGCCGCAGGCCAAGCCAGATTGCAAGGAATAAATCATAGAAATTCCTCCACCATTTCCTCCTAGATCTTCGAAAGAGAAGAGGCAAGATGAAGCAAGAGACTTCATGGCTATTTTTGGGAAAATAGCTGTTAATATACCTATGTTGGATTTAATTGCAAAAGTTCCCTCTTATGCTAAATTTCTTAAAGAACTGTGCACTAATAAAAAGAAAATTGCAGGTATAGAGAGGGTGAACCTATCTCACAATGTCTCTGCAGTGCAGCAGCTCCCAGAGAAGTGCAAAGATCAAGAGGCTTTCACCATTCCATGCCAAATCGGGAATAAGAAGATTGAAAAGACCCTTTGCGACTTAGGGGCTGACATCAATGTAATGTCCCTGAGTGAATTTGAGACTTTGAAGATAGGGACAATGAAGGAGACTGACTTGGTAATCCAGCTGGCTGATCGAACGATCATCCGACCTAAGGGCGTAGTAACCGATGTCTTGGTAATGGTAAACGATTTCATTTATCCAGTGGACTTTTATATAGTTGAAATGAATGTTCAATTACCTTCTTGCACCACTAACATTTTATTAGGAAGACCTTTCCTAAGGACATCGAAAGCAAAGATTGATTGCTTCGAAGGAAGTATAATTCTGGAATTTTGCGGAAGAACAATTAAATTCAGCATTACTGAAGCCTTAAAACATCCTAATGATTTTCATTGCGTTAATTTTCTGGATGTTTTAGATCCAATTACTAAGGAAATGACTGACATTTATATTAATGACCCCCTTGAGTATGTTTTGAGCAGGGGAATTTCCACAAGGACTCTAAAAGAATTAGAAGACAGGACTGGAGATCAGAAGGAACTCCAAGAAATTTTGGATAGTTTGGCCGATACAGAAGGCACAGACCTGATCTTGGCCTCAAGCTTGGCCAAGACACAGGCCAAGACTACCAAAATTGGGAAGAAAACTGTGAGTTGTCAATTTGTGCAGTCTTCGGTTCCTAAATTTCTACCTTCTATTGTGCAGGCACCACAGTTGGAATTAAAATTACTGCCAGACCATCTCAAGTATGCCTATCTAGGCCTAGACGAGACCCTACCCGTTATTATTTCAGCAAAACTAACGGAGGATGAAGAAGAGAGATTGGTGGCAGTCTTGAAAATGCACAAAGAAGTGATTGGCTGGACCATGGCAGATATCAAGGGAATATCAGCCAACATCTGTACCCACAATATTTACGTGGAAGAGGATAAGAAGCCCATTCGGCAACCCCAGAGGAGATTAAACCCTCCGATGATGGAAGTGGTTAAAAAAGAAATAATCAAATTGTTAGATTCGGGTGTTATTTATCCTATCTCAGATAGTAATTGGGTGTCTCCTATGCAGGTGGTTCCTAAGAAAACTGGAATTACAGTGATCAAAGGAGATGATGGCACCCAAAGAACGACACGAATTCAAAACGGATGGAGGGTGTGTATTGACTACCGAAGGCTGAATCAAGTCACTCGGAAGGACCATTTCCCATTGCCGTTTATCGACCAAATGGTGGAGAGACTTACTGGAAAGTCTCACTATTGCTTCTTGGACAACTACTCGGGGTTTCATCAAATCCCCGTTGCACCCGAAGACCAAGAAAAGACAACGTTCACTTGCCCATTTGGAACGTTCGCCTACCGACGCATGCCATTTGGGCTATGCAATGCGCCTGCAACCTTTCAAAGGTGCATGGTAAGTATATTTTCTGAATATGTAGAGAAGAGCATCGAGGTGTTTATGGATGATTTTACCGTTTACGGTAATGATTTCGAACAATGCTTACATAATTTAGAAAATATTTTAAAGAGATGTGTTGATACGAGTTTAGTCTTAAACTTTGAAAAATGCCATTTTATGGTAGACCAAGGAATTGTCCTTGGCCATGTGATTTCAAAGAAAGGCATTGAGGTTGATCAAGCCAAAATTGACACTATCAAGAACTTGCCTTACCCCTCATGCTTGCGTGAGGTTAGGAGCTTTCTTGGACATGCAGGTTTCTATCGTAGGTTCATAAAAGACTTCTCAAAGGTAGCTGAACCAATGTGCAAGCTACTATAAAAGGAGGTAGAGTTCGACTTCAATGAAGGATGTCAGAAGTCGTTCGACGAGCTAAAGGAGCGATTGACATCAGCACCGATCATCCAAGCCCCGGACTGGAGCTTCCCATTTGAGCTGATGTGCGACGCAAGTGACGCTGCTGTTGGAGCGGTTCTTGGGCAGAAGAGAGGAAAAGATCCGCACGTGATCTATTATGCATAAAAAATGCTAGATGATGCCCAAAGAAATTACACCACAACCGAAAAAGAACTTTTTGCAATAGTTTTTGATTTGGAAAAATTTAGATCTTATTTATTGGGCACAAAAATTATTGTATTTTCTGACCATGCGGCATTGAAATACCTCTTAGTCAAGCATGAGGCCAAACCTAGACTAATCCGCTGGATTCTCCTTTTACAGGAACATAATCTGGAAATTAAGGACAAGAGCGGCAAGGAAAATCTTGTGGCAGACCACCTGAGCCGCTGCCTAGCAGAAGGGGACCTGGAACCAGTAAGGGCAGAATTTCCTGACGAAAAACTATTTTCAGTCGCACTGTCTAGCCCGGAGTCTAGGCCAAACCCTCAACCAAACCCGCGCCCATGGTACGCTGAAATTGCAAATTACCTTGCAACAGGTAAACACTATGGTGATATGACTACCTATGAGAGAGTAAAGGTCAAACATGACAGTAAGTACTATGTCTGGGATGACCCTTATTTATGGAAATTAGGCACTGATCAATTACTTAGAAGGTGTATACCTCAAGGTGAGACCTTGTCTATTCTTAAATTCTGTCATTCTCAAGCACGTGGAGGCCATTTTGGAGCAAGAAGGACAGCCCTAAAAGTCTTAGAGGCTGGTTTTTATTGGCCTAGTATTTTTCAGGACAGTTTTCTATTTTGTAAAACTTGTCCTGCTTGCCAAAAAGTAGGGAATATTAGTTCCCGAAATGAAATGCCTATGAATTTTATTCTTTCATGTGAAATATTTGATGTATGGGGCATAGATTTTATGGGACCTTTCCCCACTTCTTTTGGCAACATATATATTCTCTTAGCTGTGGATTATGTATCGAAATGGATAGAGGCGAAAGCCACTAAGAATGATGATGCTAGGACTGTTATCTCTTTTATTAAATCTAACATCTTGAACAGATATGGAATTCCTCGAGGGATCATTAGTGATCGAGGAACACACTTCTGCAATAAAATTTTATCTTCCCTTTTCAGGAAATATGGCATCACACATAGAGTATCCACAGCCTACCACCCTCAATCAAACGGCCAAGCAGAAGTGTCGAATAGAGAGGTGAAATCTGTCTTGGCCAAGACAATAGGCCTAGACAGACGCGATTGGAGCCAGCGGTTAGATGACACATTGTGGGCCTGCAGAACGGCTTACAAAGGCCCAATCGGGATGACGCCTTACAAGCTAGTCTATGGGAAGGCGTGCCACTTGCCAGTAGGGTTGCAACACAAAGCCTATTGGGCTATACGAAAGTGCAACTTGAGCTATGACGAAGCTGGGCAAGAGAGGAAATTACAACTCCATGAGCTAGAGGAGTTGAGAGACCAAGCCTATGACAATCAGCTGATTGTCAAAATCAGAATGAAAGCCTACCATGACAAACGAATTATTGGAAAACCTCTCCACACAGGGGAGAAGGTTCTCCTTTATAATTCCCGTTTTAAGTTATTTCCTGGAAAATTAAAAACAAGATGGGAAGGCCCTTTTGTTGTTACTAATATTTACCCACATGGTGCAGTAGATATTAGAAACGAAAAAATAGGTGCCGAGCTCAAGATGAACGGACAAAGATTGAAGCCATTCTTTGAAAGTTTCCAGGAAAAAAAATTTCTAAAAAGGTGGACTTGCCACCAGAAGACAAGTGAAGAAAATTTAGAGTCAAGCCTAGGACTTAAAATAAGGGCGCTACAAGGGAGGCAACCCTTGTTTATTTTATTTTTAGGAAGTTTTTATTTTATTTTATTTTTGTCACATTTGATTTCGCTGGGTTGTTTTTGATTTTGTGCAGGAAATTAAGTGTGGGGAATTTGAAGCAGGTTGGCCAAGAGCTTGGCCAAGCCTTGGGGCTAGACTATTTTGCAGCAGAGCCGCTCTTTGTGAGTTAGTGGGACACGTGTCAGAGCCGTCTTTTAAAGGCCTTTAATTGCTTTTTGAACGGACAAATCCAAAAAGCAATTAATTGGAATTTATGGAAAGCGTGGGAAAAATAAATCACCACCTCTGTGTATTCCCTTCCCACTCTGACATAATCACACCCACGTAACCAACAAATTCGGCCTCCCACCTGAGCTAAAAAGCAACAAACCCTTCTTCTTCTTCTCCCTAAAATCGCACAAAATTCCCAGAAAACCTAACACTAACCCACGATCATTTCACTCTCCATTCCTCTCTAAAAACCATGAACCCACCAAATCAAAGCTCGCCCTCTGACATTCCTGAGGCTAGTGACGACCTCCGTGGAGCGGCACCGCCTGTCTTCCCGACCGACGAAATCTCAGCCGAGAGATGTCTTCTCCAGGCACTCGAGGACAATGATTCGATGTCCTCAGAGGATGACTTGCCTGATGAGTCAGAGGACAACGTTGAGGGAGTCGACCGGTCCGTGGTCGTGAATGATGAAGACTCCGACGAGGTCCCTCTTGCGAAGCGGATGTGTCCTTCCGTTCCAGCATCGGCAGGGGAGAGAGAGAGCAGGCGAGAGAAGAGGCTCCAAAAGAAGATGGGAGCAGTCGGAGCATCAAACCCAGCTCCTACCGCTGCAGCCGTACCCACACCACCACCGCCACCTCCGGCGAAGCAACCAGCCACGGCTGCACCACCAAAGATGACCACTGACCGATTCGAACAAGTGGCCCACAAAAAGACCCCGACGAAGAAGTCGGCGAGGATTCCAGATTCATCACCACCGCCTCCAAACCCTAAGCAGGGCAAAACCAGTGCTGCTCCTTCCACCGCCAAAAGTAAAGGAAAGAAGCAAGCGATGAAGACGTTTCAGTCTTGGCCAAGACTCCGGCCAAGACTGCTAAGGTACCCACTCTCCCCCCCCCCCCCCCCCCCCCCTGCACATACTAAAAGGCTGGTTGAAGTTTGACACACCAGACCTCAAAGCTAAATTGCGTGAGATGCACCTTTGTGACATTCCTGCATTTGCTAGGTTGGACTTCGATTTTCTTGATGCTATGGGACTTGGTATTAAAATCAGAGAGTTTGTTTATGCTATTGGTTGGGTCCCTTTCATGTCTGTTGAATGTGATGCATATACTGAATTGTGCTTAGAGTTTCACACATCTTTCTGGTTTGACGAGGAAACCTTGTATGTTAGGGGTAGAGACAAACCAGACTTTGCTGCTGCTGATGTGATTAACTTTCATTTGTGCAATAAATGGAGTCATTTATCTGTGGATGCTTTCAATTCTTTGCTTGGTTTTGCTGATAGTGATGAGGCCATTTTTGACTATCCCATTGATTGGGATAATAATGCTGCCTTTAGAGAGATCACTGGTGATCCGGATGCTAAGTTCGATAGGAACTCTAAGGCACATGCTATTCTGAACCCAGCTCTTAGGATGCTCCATAGAACCTTGTCTATTAACCTTTCGGGGAAGACAAAGGTTTCTGGAAATTTAGCCAAGTCTGAACTATTTTTGCTTTGGTGTATTTTGCACCAGAAAAGAGTCAACTTAGGTTTATATTTGGTCCAGCAATTGCACGCCCATGAGTCTAAAACTAAATTGATTTTTGGGCCCCTCATCACTTGGATTGCAATTAAATCTGCTAGTCTTGATCTGTCTACTGCTGATTTACATAAGAACTGTTCTCCCAAGATTCTGGATTTGAGAGCCTTCGACCAAATGGGATACTTCCATTTGGAAGAAGGGTTTGTTGCTTACAATACAGGTTTTACGCCGGTTGGAGATCACATTTTCTCCAAGAAGAATGATGGCAACTACAAGCTCAGGCCTATCCAGATCCCAGGAGAAGCAGCGGAGGACGTTCCTGCCGATGATCTTGGCCAAGCTTCAGGCCAAGACATCCCCATTCCAGATGCTGCAGCTGATCTAGGCCAATCCTCGAGCCAAAATCCCTCAGCCAATGCATCCGCAGATCCTCCAGCATGGGCCACAGAATTCCAAGCCCGGCAGCTGCTCATTGAGCAGCAGAAGATTATCCTGGACCGTCTAGGCCAAGACAAACCCCAGGACAAAGCACAAAAGCACATATCCGCATCCACCAGTGACGAGGTGCCTCACTAGGCCAAAGCCCTTTCTGACCGACAAGATGTCCTCCTTGAGCAACAAAAACTCACCAGGACCAACGTTCTCCATGTCTATCAGCATCTGCAGGTCCACCTAAACTACCTCAGAGCTTTGTATGATAATTTGAGCTCCGACAGTGAGTCCTCTGATGAGGAGGATGATCCCACACCACCAGCAAAGACACCGCATCCGTCTATGCCACCTCTTGCTCCAAAAGATCCAAAACTGAAAGACCCTCCAGCCTTTGATCTACGCCAAGCTTCAGGCCAAGATCACCAGACTCCAGCAGCTTGATCTGCTTTTTACCCCCAGGTCGTTTCTTTCTTTTCTTTTATTTTTCTGCTTTTTATTTGTCTCTCCACACAATGAGGACATTGTGTCTTTTAAGTGTGGGGAGGACGAACATTGGTTTGTGTTTTATATTTATGTGTTTTATGATAATTGTTGTGTTGAGTGTCTGAATTTTTGTGTGTCAGTTTTTTCTGTTTTAAATTTTTCATGTTTACATGCGTCTGTCCAGTTTAGAGTCTGCCATTTGCATGATTTTTATTTGTATTTTTCTGCATGTTTTGAGTCTGTTTCGTGAGTTCACATCTGAACCCCGGATTTTCTTGCTTAGGTTGTTTAGTCTTTCGGTGGGACTGCATTTAGACACTTTCCTAGGGGATACAATGCTTTAGTAACAGGGAAGCGAATGAGCGTAAATGATCAATGCCTAAGGGGCATATACTCTAATGATTCCCAAACATTAACCATCCACATGGTCGTAGGGACATTTAGCTAAGACCTTAACTTTTATTAGGGTAACGGGGTTTGCTGCCATGATTTGGGTGTGTTGTTCTATCTGCCTAAAAGTGTGAGACAATGAAAGGGGTTGGAGCGTCATAGGACAGACATAGCAAAGGTGGAAGTCCTCGCAGAAAAGGGCAAGCTCTGTCTATGTGCCGTGTCTGTAAAAATACAAAGGACACTTGATATGTCTGAAAAAATGCTAGGACATAAAAGAAAATAAAAAAAAATCTGTCAAAGTGATTTAAATGGCACCGGTCTTTAGGCACTTTTGGATAGACAACACAGCGGTGGGACTCAAATCTTTGGTGAACTCTTTGCCCTATACCTTATCAATCAAATCTAGTGGGGTGTTTTGATACCATGTGGAAGGGGTATGTTTAGGGTATTGATTATTCTTTGTTAATCTAGCATTGGATATCTTAGTGAAGTGTCTTGGCAGATCCAGTGAAGGGGTAAACAACCTGAAATTGAGAAAATCCGGGGGGCTCATGATGTCTGTTCTGTTTCGTTGTGTTTTTATTTCTTTTCTTTTTAAGTCTTTGAGTCTTTGAGTCTGTATACTTGGGGGCAAGCATAGTTTAAGTGTGGGGAATTTGATTACATTGAATTTCATCATGTTTTATTGTTCATTTACTTGTTGAATTGGGCAGTAAAACTACTGATTTATCATTATATTTCCCATATCTTAGCAGCTCTGGTCTGGAGGTGAATTAGTGAAGATCTGATTTGTGGAGCTCTGAAGCCATTTTCTTGAGTCTTGGCCTGGATCTTGGCCTAGACATTTCCGCGTCCAAAGCAGCGCGCACCAGAGTCGTCTTGGCCAAGCCTGCGGCCAAGACGCTTTCGCGATAGAGGAAGAAGCGTGGATCGTTTGGACCGTTTCCCGCATTGGGCTTTGCAGCTGGCATGTCGCAGCTGTCCCGCAAATCTAGAGGGATCTGAAGCATATCTCTTGAAGAATCCCGCATGGGATCTCCCTCTTTTGTAATTGTGATTTACTTCCCATTATTAGAACAATTTATTATAGCAATCTTTTAGTGATATTCTAGGAATTAGAGTTGGAGTAGGACAGCGGAGCTTTAGGGCTATTTAGCCAAACATTGTTCACCTCTGTCCGCATCGATCATCACCGATCCATCCTCAGATCGGAACTTTTCTTCCCTTTCTTCTTCGAAATAATTTGCTCCGGATTTATTTAAATCTCGGATTTAATCTATATATGCAATCAAGTATTCTTACTTCTTATCTATGAGTATGAGTAACTAAACACCCATTCTTGGTAAGGGTTGATGAGCTGAAGTTCTTATGTATTCGTGAGATCAATTCGTACTTAATAATCTCTTCTCTTGTATTTATTTATTTCTTGAACTTAATCTATCGCTTACTCACTAGAGACAAGGTTTGATCATCCTTGTGCTCTAGTAGAGAAGAGTTGCAGCCGGTCTAGAAGGAAAGGGAGTACCCGTCGGCTAGACAAAGCAGGTGACTAGTCTCGCGCCAAACTAGAAGAAATAAGTAATCTAGGTCAAGACCAAATTGACAACCTAGGGTTTCCACTAGGAAACACCTTGACCTAGGTACTGTCTTCCCCTATACCATTGAGGAAGCGAACAGCCATTCAAGACAGCAGTCAAACGGATAAACCCTTTAACCAACAAGGTGTCCCTTGGCTAGGATTATTAGGAAAGGGAGTACCCGCCAGGTAATTTGAAGAGGAGGGAAGACAGGAGTGAACAGGAGTACCTCCACTCTATAACAGTACTATGAACGAAGAGATGAATATACTTGAATCTATGATCGAAGCATAAGAACGCAAGCTCACATATCACCCTTACTTGGAATTCCCTTTTACTAGATTTATTTCAATCTTGACCTCTGTCTTGGCCAAGCCTTTGGCCAATACTACTTTGAACTATTTTTACCTCTTTCGGTTTTGTCTTTATTTTTAGATTCTACCAAAACCAAATCCAATGACGAGGAAGTCAAACCAAGAATTACATCTCCTAGAGGTCTCTGTGAACGATCCTCTTACCATCATCTACAAACTCTTGTAGACAGTGATAAGTTGTATTTCTACCCCCAATTCCATACCTATTTCACTATTATATTTGACGTGTTCGACGCGTGATCATATTTATACACTTTCATGATATTTAAAGGGCAATAATTTTTACTAGAAAAATCCACAAATAAAAGGTGGAGGTGGTTTAAGGTAAATAAAAAAAATCCATCATTCATATGTATTAGCTCACAAATGAATTTTCATTTATTAATTAACATTATTTTTTACACTTACGTAGAATTGTTCAGGAACACTAGATGGAATTTATGTCAAAGTGAAAGTCATTGTTGTTGTCAAGATAGGGTATCGAGATAGAAAAATGACATATCAGTAAATGTCTTTGGTGCTTTATGTTCAAGATATGCAATTTACATATGTACTTTCCAGCTGGGAAGGGCCGACTACTAATGGAAGAGTCGTCAAAGATGCACTAAGTAAAAGGAATGGATTAAAAATTCCTCGGGTAGGAGTTAATAATGTCCTTTGAGGGATTCCCTACCCCTTCTTAAAGAGGCCAATGATATCACCTTCAGGAATGGTGAACGAGTCAACAATCAAGCATGAAAGAAGAATATTTTAACACATAACATGTTATTGCCAGGAATGTGACTGAAAGAAGCATTTGGATTGCTAAAGATGAGATGAAATGTGATTGATCAATGAAGACATTTTCCCATTAATATTCAAACCGATATGATTTTAGCTTGTTGTTTCCTACACAACCTAATCCGACAACAAATGCAAGATGATCCCTTCGAATATTTATTAGCTGATAATATGGATGATGAAGAACATGCAAACCTCATTGAATCGGCCGAATAATCTAATGAGTGTACTATTTTTAGAAATAATCTAGGTAAAGAAATGTTTGATTCGTGAGGAGCTTAGAGGCACATTTGATAAAATTTGTATCTTATATGTTTATGTTTTTCGAGTTGAATTATATGGAAGTATATGTTTGCGTTTATGAAACATTTATTTGTACATTTCAATTAATTTCAGAAAATTATGTTAGTTTATGCCATTTCTTTTTACACACACACTGTGTGTGTGAGTGCGTCTGTGTGTCCGTGTATGTGTATGCACATGTGTGTGCGTGTGTGTGAGTATGTGCGCGTGCGTGTGCGTGTGGAGGGATGGGTGTGAGCATCGCGCTTGCGGGTGCGTGTGTTTGTGTGTGCATGTGCGTGCTCGTGCATGTATGTGTGGTTGGGCTAAATCCTTTGGTTTAGGTTCTAGGGCATCGTCTTGGGCAAGCTCCTCATCAGAACGATTGGGCAGAGTTGGAGAGGGCAATCTTTCCTAGTATTCTAACATGTCCTCTTCTGTTGAGATTTGTTTGGGCTAAATGTACGTTTATGCCTCCTGTTTTCCTTCTTAAGAGTAGTAACTCCAAGGTACGCATATGGAGAGGCCTTGATAGTCTAACAACCCCTGAGGTACGCCTATAGGAATTTAGCCAAACCGCCAATGAAGTGGAGGAAAGACACGTCTAGGGAAAGACAAACAGTACGCTCAATTTTTTTAACCCTAATTAGTTATTTATCTAACTGAATTAGAAAAACTATATGATGACTTCATATTAGGTGTTTACTCTATCTTCCCACCTAGTGTAGTGGATAAGCTGCAAGAATGACTGTAACTACTCATGCATGATTTTAGGTTGGCCTAACCACAAATCAAACACAAGTAATATGACGTTTAATTAATAAATAAGTAAATGCAAGTTCTAGAATATGTTAAGAACGTTTTGACCTCACAGTTGTGTGAATCGTAACCTTCAATGATCTTTAAAACAACAAGATGAAGTAAAAAAAAATATTATTAAGACTGAGAGGAAGAGAACAGGAGAAAACACTACAACAACATGAGCTCTCCAAAGTCGAGATATTAGTTGCTTCGGGAAAGAGAAAATCGAAGCACGATATTTTAAAACCCTAAAATCCTATATATAATAAACCTAATTACTACTTCCAACCGAACTAGGCTTGTAATAAATGCTCCTTGATGAGCTGAACACGAGGCAAAAAAGACTACAAAATACTTAAATTTTCCATAATTGAGCGCGAATCTGACTTGGCCTTCAAGTCATTAGTAAAAATTGTCCGTCTTGGGCAAGACAACAACAAACTTGGCAATAATCCAGGTGATAGAATGCATTTCTAACAAAGCTCTCTTTAAGTCCTTATCTGCAAATAGACACTAATGATCAGTAGCATCTAGATCCAAAATTTAAAAAAAAATAGAGGATAAAATATGAATTATATGCATGCTATCAATGTCATTGAACCATATGTGATTGTGTTATTTTGTTTTTTCATATATCCTAACATTTTGATAATTAGTATGATACTTTAACAAAAGTTTACTGTCGAAGCCTCAACATGATATGGATACTCTATCAAAAGACGCATTTCTCAATTTGGCCTGTTTGGGAGTAGATCTAATGGTTTTGGTGGTGTTTTAGAGGTTCCTGACCCCTTTTCATCTCAACTGGTTGCGTAATGAAACTAGTCGGATCTCAACCTCTTAGTGCTTGAAGGTGTATACCGCTACTTGCGGTGTCGTTGCTGCCGGCATTACAATTTTGACCTTATCTCATTCTGTCATGAAGCGATCGGTTTTGAGTTCTTGCTGTTTGGGCTTTGGTCTCTCTTAGTTTTACTGGGTAGAGCTCGACTGCTTAAGAGATCATAGGATAGACAAAGGCTTCTCTACTCCTTTGAACGACGACGATGGTGTTTGGAGGCTTTGCTTCTTTTAATTAGACTAGGGTTTCCTTTTTCTATTGTTAGCTCTTTTGGGCTGGGTCTTGGATCAGGTTTGGACCTTTGGGTCCTGCTTTTTTGTTTCCTAGACTAGGTTTGGTTTTTCCTTATTGTTGTTTATTGTCCTTTGCTTAACTATTTGTGTGTAACCTCTTGGGATTTATGATGTGCACCCGAGTGCCTTAGTGAAGATTCAATGAGGCGATCTCGGACACAAAGACCATAAATTACCAAGGACCTAGTTCATGTTTCAGATTGGATCCCAAATGATGGAAAATACAAAGATAAACACTTGATGTGTGGAAATTAAAGACAATAGTATAAAGATAGATAGTGATTTGATATTTTACTTGCTTAGTACATGGTTCACCAATCTAAGTACCCAACAAGGCGAGTATAGTAACAAGGATGAATTATCACTCTATCAATGTCCTAACATTCTTGAGCTTAGGATGCACAAGGAGGAATAAATCTCTCTACAAGGTTCATCAAAATCAAAGCTGAGGAAAGACAACAACAAACTAGGCCTTTAAATAGGTACATTATGGGACAAGAGACATGGAAGGACATAAACTAGAAAAACCCTAGAAAAGTTGTAAAGGAGCCACGTCATGGTTAGTGTCATGGGTCCTGTCATGGCCAGTGGGCTGGCTGGAGCCAAGCTGACCCCCACGTGCTCTCGGGTCGCGTTCCATATGTTGGCCAAAGTCTCCAAGCGTTCAGGTCCACGAGCGTGCGAGCCAGTTGGTCGTACATTGGCTTTCGTCCGCCAGTGAGGAACCATGGGGGTGCGTTAGCACTTTGTCCGCTAGCAAGGGACCACGCGAGGGCCTAGTCTTGCTCATTCCTATTGGTGCTCCGTTCATGTGCGAGGCTTGGTATTGCTCCCTGGCACGGGCCTTGTGTTGACCTTCAACCGAGTATCTGATGCGGACCATGAGGCAGAGGCAAGGCCTTAGTGGCCTTTGGCAAAATTAGTCGAGGCCCAAGTCATGTCCTAACGCCTGGTATCAGTCTCTCCCCCTTTGAAGAGCTTCGACCTCAAAGTAAATCCAACAACTTTCTTGCAATGACCATCTGAAAGACTTCGTGACCCAAAAGATCCAATTTCGAGAGCACCAGGAGCCCACTCTCCACCAAGCAAATGTACTCCAGTTTTGGTTCAAACTTGGTGACTTCACAAGAATGTGCCTCATCAATCATAACAAAATAAGCATCTTGGGTGGCGTTGGTGATGACCTCTTCTTTCTCAATCACCATAGAGCAACTCTCCTCCAAGCAAACATACTCGACTTTCAACTCAAGCTTGGTGACTTCACAAGAATGCTCCTCATCTCTCACAACAAAAGAAGCACTAGGTGGCGTTGGTTTGGACCTATTCTTTCTCAATCACAATGGAGCCACTCTCCTCCAAACAAACGTACTCCACTTTCGGCTGAAGCTTGGTGACTTCACAAGAATGTGCCTCATCATTCACAACAAAAGAAACATCATGGATAGCACTAGTTTGGACCTCTTCTTTCTTAATCACCATGGAGTCACTCTTCTTTAAGCAAGCGTCCTCATTAATGGAGTCAATCTCGCACTCTTTGCTCTCTTGTTTAGCCGAATGCACTCCTTCGTGTCTTGGTACCGTCTCCACCGTATCCTTTTCAGAGGCTGCCAAGTCAAGCTACCAAGCACGCACGACGACGACATACAATTCTCCTATCTTAGGTTCGGTCTCCTCACATCTCTTGGCCACCTTTTCCCTTGAGCGATCTTGGGCCATGATGGATGGACCTTCATTTTCTTGCCTGGCCGAACACACCATAGGGCTTCTCGAGAGACTCAGACATTCGCATTTTCTTGTGCTGGCACTTTATCCGCTAGCGAGGGACTACGTGAGTGCGCTGGCAAGGGACTACGCAGAGCCAGGTCTCGCACATTCATGCTGGTGCTCTGTTCGTATGTGGGGCTTGGTGGTCCGCCTTGGCACGAGCCATATCAACGAGGTCAACAAATACTAACATCTAGCGAGCAGGGAACTCGATTACAACGTTAATGGGGTATTTTAATTAGAGTTAAACATCAGGAAAGTTGAATACAATTACCACGTAAACTATTAATAGACATTAAATATAAAAAAGATGTATATTTATTTTAACATAACCCATATAAAGTTATTATAACATATGTTTTCATTTTTTTTCTAAAGAACTTGGTAGATTATTCTTTTTAAAAATAACAAATTAGAAAAGAAGGAGGAGGAAAGTAAAATTAGTATCTTTAATTCTTGGAAAAAGTATTTTATGGTCCTTAAGAGATAGACACTTCCATACCTTACTCTCTGACGTTTTGATCCCTAAATTTTAGTACCTGATATATCGGGACGCATCAAACTTTAATCCATGCCATTAGAATTTTCGTCCATAATCCTAACGGTACATTAAAAAATAATTTTTTATATTTAAATATTATTAAATTAAATTAGAAAAATGGAGATTAATTTTTTTTCTAATAATAGTTTTTAATAATTATGAAATTAAGAAAAATATGAGAAAATAAAAAATTTATAAAAAATAGGTGAAAGTAAAAATTCAAACAATTCTTAAAAATATATAAAGGATTAAAAAAGTTATGGAAATTCAAAAAAGTAGAGATTGAATTTTTTCGATAATATTTATTAATAATCAAATAAAATCATCAAAACTCCATTTTTTTGAATAAAATTAAAAAATATAAAAAAGATAAAAGAAAATTTTAATAATAGGGACTAAAGTTTAATGCGTTCTAATATATTAAGAACTAAAATTTAGGATCCCAAACATCAAAGATTAAGATGTGGAAGTAATTATAAAAACCCTAAACTAAAATTTAGGATCCCAAACATCAAAGATTAAGATGTGGAAGTAATTATAAAAACCCTAAAATATTTTTTTCGTTAACTATTTATCTTTCAATCCCATTAAAGTGCCCCACTAAAGCAAATGTATTATGTGCCCAATAAAATTGGGAACAATGTTATCCTACCCAGGTGAATATATTAGCATTGTGCCAACTTTTATTGGACATAATACATGCTTAATGCTTATCAAAACAAATGCTATAGCGAGGGTAATTTAGTCATCCCATTGTGACCTATTCTCTTCCTCTGCATTCTCTTGATGCCTAGATTATTCTTCCCAGCATCTATATTTTTTTTTCCCCGCTTTTGATTAAGTCAATCATTCAATTTTAATTCCAATTTAAAACGAAGAACAAATTTCTTTGCCAACCGCTTGTAGCAATAACAAATAATCTGGCTTCTAAATCCATGAGAATAAACAGATCTTTAGTTTGTCAAAAAAATATAACTCCAGTGAATGCATACTATGGCTTCTCCCGCTAATGGATAATAAAACGTGCAACAATAAAGAAATTAAGGGTTGAAGCCAATACCCATCTATTCCACAGAGATTCAACAATCAAAATGCAAACTTTCTTGAGGGAAAAAGCTATCTATTCACCCAAAGAAAATGAGAAGAAAAGAACATAAAAAAACAAAAGCATCAATTACCCACTAGCAACGACACTCATTAGAATTGGAAAGCAAAGGAATGAAAATGGATGGATCCAAATCGATACTGATAGGGCAAGGAATCATGCACCAGTGATTGTTGAACTGATTAGATGCATCAATTACCCACTCATAAAGTACAGTAAGACCAAAAAACCAACATTTCATGCTGCTGTGATTTAAAAAAATTGTACATCTATGTGATCGATCCGTATTTAGACACTGTTGTTAGCAACAACGACATACAACAGTTTAGCTTAACTACCTGTATTGCCTTCTACTAGGCCATGAGTTTAGCTGAAATCTTGTCCCACGATCAGCGGCTGGGAGAACGATGGACCTAGAAGAGTCTAGTTTGCACCAGCTGTTGAGAAGGAGCTCCAGAAGTAAACTAGCAACTCGATCTTACACCTTCAAATCCCCATTTGTTGGTGTTTGGATCTTCTAGCAGAACAGCATAGCATCCTCAAAGGGCATGTGATACGGAATGAGAGGCGGCATACAAAGCACTTCCCCAAAAGCTGTCAACAACCTCACTGTGAAGCAACATTCATCACGAGCATCCATCCTGTGTGAGATTTCATTCTCGTGAGGACGTAGGAGCGACCATGTCCAATAAGAGGAGGCTTGAGTTGTCTCAATGGCAGATACAACTGGATGTCTTACACCACACAAGTGCAAGCTAACCAATTAAGGGTAGCCACTTGATGAAACTGATTCCTGCACACAAAGAAGAAGATACTTTTACAACATACAAAAGGAAGACACAGATGGCAATGGCAATGGCATTGTTAGTGAAAAGAAGAAAAAAGTAGCGCAAGTCTCTAATATGTT
Source organism: Viola odorata (assembly GCA_963691705.1). Taxonomy (NCBI): domain Eukaryota; kingdom Viridiplantae; phylum Streptophyta; class Magnoliopsida; order Malpighiales; family Violaceae; genus Viola; species Viola odorata. The sequence continues at coordinate 73,407,899 of OY829537.1, forward strand.
TGCTAAATAGAGACATGGACAAATACAGAAATAACTAGAGTTGGAGGCCAGATCTCTAACACAGTCCAATGCTGTGCTAACATCAATGCACAATAATACTATCCTTCATGCATAAAGTCACAAACCATATGATAAATGTAACAGTCTGAAAATTAAGACAGGAAGAAAATGGAAAAGATCGAATATCGTACAAACAAAAAATGCACGAGGAGTCTGCCTCAGTTGCCAAAGGTTAACACGAGATTGAATTCTAGAAACATAAGTTTTCAAGGACTTTACCAAAACTGCTGACTTAATCAAAAGACTCCACAGAAATCCTTTTTTTTTTTTAAAAAAAAACTCCTGGTTGATCTCAGGAGAGAAGAAAAAATAAGAAAGAAACACTTATGACTGACATTTTCAGCTCCTGGACAAAACATCTCTAAAGATTGCTACTTCATTCTTGCACTGATATTTAGTAACCTTTCTATCTTAAAACACATCGCAACAATCTTTATTTTTCTAAAGATGGTTTAGGTACTCTTGATTCTTTCCATCAATTCTCTTTCAACTGCAGAAAACCCAACCCTCCATTTCTAAAATGAAGTTTCTCATCGCTTTTACAGACGGATCTTTGCTCATGCCAATTTTCCTTCTTACTTAGAGGTGGCAACAAGTCTAGAATACCTCCAATAATAATGAAAAACTTGAAACAATCACTTATTGAGCTTGATATCTGTGCAGTGCTGCGAGTGCAGTACAGCTTTCTGGTTCATCTTGTTGGAGCTAAATCTGCCTCTATTTCTTTCTTCAGTTTTTTGTTTCAGGCTTCATTTGCTTGCTGTTGTGACAGCTCCTCTTCTAGGTTTAGCATTCAAACCAGTAGAATAGAATGTCAAAACTTCTTTAGGTTGTTCCTTAGTATTACTGCTGACATTTTTTATCAAATACAACTTCAATTGTTAACGAGTGTTGAGCATCAACTTAGTTCACAATCTGACTCAGCACCTTTTCTCACCCCAGAACCTGTTCTTATCGCTGTGTAGGGTCTGCAGCAATATGGAAATATCACAAAAGTCTAAGAACTAATCCCCTAGAAAGCTAAGAGCAGCAAGAGAAGAGTCCATCTATTAGGACAAACACCAATGCCTAAATCCAATAAAATACATTCTAGAACCAGAAATAATATGAGCTGAAATGCATACAATATAGCAATAGTATTCTCTTAGAAATCTCAAAAAAAATGATGAGAAAACTGTAATCAAACCTTGGACCCAAGCTTTTACTGAAAGCCACATGTAATGACAATGAAAATCTGAAAAACCCAAGCACTGATACCATTACTGACACTGACACTCTTACATCTTGAAGAAATATTGTCTGCCCAAATTATGACGAAAAACAACAAAGCTTCATCAAAAACTCATAGGATTAACTGCGGATGAATCAAGACTTCTCCATTCACCTCAATCATATTCATACACTAACATGTCCAAAAGTTGGAGTACCTCCAAGTCCTCATTCCAAGTTCAATCTAAGTTCATCTAGACCTTCTGGCCACCTCTGCTAATGGCACCACTATAAATTGGCAGTGAAATGGCGAAAACCACCTTAAGCTACCCTCTACTATAGATGCTTCTCTAACCATCTTAGTGAGTGCATTTTCTTGTTTTTTTCTTTTTTTAGTTTACAAGGGTTTGAACCTTTAGCCTATTAAAGGTCTCCCTTACCCCTCACCACTAGCCCAACCCTAGTGGCTACAGTCTTTCTAACCCCATTCTCTCATCTAAGAATCACCATCTCATATTGTCTTCCCTCAGAAAAGAGATCCTCATCTCAAGTACGGTCTCCTCACATTGTGTCAATTCACTGGCCATTACCCACTACAATAGAGCATAGCATATCTAACAGCAGTCCTACAGAGTTTCCTTTTAATTTAATCAGAACTTCAGGCAACAAGCTAAATTGTTGTGATCCTTCATTTTAGCATACTTGACTTAATCCATGGGATGTCCTCCTCTATACCGTTTCGCTTCATGATCCTACAGTTACTAAAATTTCTTTGCCAACAATTTTTTTCATTTTTACTTAATCTAAAGCCTTACTTGCTAACTTGCTTCATTACATGATATACGAGAGCCTAAAATAACCTGGTGGAATTGGATAACTGACATTTTCGGTTTTCAGATTAGTTTAGAGGCAAATGAGGATTGACGTTTAAAAATTGGTTAACAAACCAGGAAAAGCTGAGGCTATACATAAAGAAATCTGAACATGTAATATAGATGGACCAGTATCCATAAACAGAAAATTAGTGGATAAGCATCAGTGCAGGGATAATAAAACGAAACAGAAATCTCAGAACTGAAATAAGAATTGCCAAAAGGGCTTACAACTAAAAGTCCTATTATCCTACTCTTGATTCATCCATCATTCATCTCACATAATTATGGCATACCAAAATAGTTTATGCTATGGTGCTACATTACTCCAACACATGACAATATTGCATTTGCTTTTTGCGCTAAAATGACTTTGTGATGTGTAAAAGATAAACAATTTCCTTGTACTTGCACAGACTTTTAAGAAGTTGATTGGCCAGTTCCAATTTCAGGACAAGTCTGTCCAACCCTTTAACACAAAACACTTGAAATAGTCATGATAGTAGCTGGCTTCAGGTCAAAACTAATGATGATGCAAATCAATAAGTAAGGCAAAATGCAACAAAGGAAGAGTCAAGACAGATGGTGAAGGTAACGCAAAGAAAGAAACAGACGACTTTGATGACAGAATATCTGGTGAGATATGGATAGTAAAAAAGAACAGGTTTAGGCAATTAATGAGGTCTCAAGAAAGGTGAAGAAAACAAAACAGTCTCACAAAATGACAATTCTGTATCACCATAGTAACAGATTGAATTGGAGGATCGCAAAAAGGAAACATTGGGAAAATGTGGCACTGCAGACATAAGCGATAGAAACAGAACTCTAAGGAGCAGAGTCCAGAACTTAAACCAGGTGAACTTTACAGGTATGAAACAAGGTATGATTAGTAAAAGTCAAACTGAAGAGGCTGTTTGCATTGAATTTTGACCATAGAAAAGTTTATATATATGGTGGCTAACCAACAGAAGAAAAACAATGAAAGAATAACTACTTACTGCTTCTATCTCAAATGTACTCAGCAATTTATCTATGCTATGCACTAGAACATAAGCTAGCATGTACGTAAGAGAACCCTAGAGGCCAATACTACAACATATGAGGCGGCTAGTATGTGGGAAATAAACTGACTGTATGAATATAGAGATTTAAAAAGGAATCATTACAGTTGGTTGAGTGCTGACTGCCTTGTCCAGGTTCGTTCAAACTTGACTCCATATCATGAGTAACACCAGGTTCATATGCCTCAAGGAAACCAATCTTTGCCTTGTTAGGTAAATCGTGGGGATGAACGAATGGCACCCCCGCAGGCCATCCAATCTCCATCCTGATGCTCGCACATGGGCTATCTAAGGCGTGAACGTGATTCTCACACTCCTTTAAGTTGCAAAATCTTAGTTTAATCCCCTTCTTATCAGCAATATCCTGAACCCTCTCCTTCAGAACCCTCTGTGCCTCAAGCCTTAGCCTCTTGGAAGGTGGAAGTGGTTTGCATCTCAAATTGTTCTTCCTTCTCCTCATCAAGGGCTTCACAGATCCTGTATCAGCATGTCATCGATCCAAGGACCTGCTGTTAAGAACTTCTCACTAAGAGCTACTTGCAAAAATATAAAAAATGTTGGAATCCAGAATTGTTTGGTATCTCTACTCATATATGGATTCTGTCAGGCCAATTATTTAACCAATTCACAATAAGCAAGAGCCTTATTACTTCACCCATTATGCAGCTAAAACAAAGATGTTGCAGAAATTGCAGCTTACCCTCTTGTGGTGTAGGGAAGTTGAAACTCTGGAAAGTTTGCCTGTTGAAGAGATGATCAGCTGGAAGGGACCTCTGCATGAAGTCGTCCACGGGTATGGGCAGCTGGAATTGAGCTTCAACACCATAACCAGCAGCTCTCATCTCGGAACAACTGAGGGTGGTCATAGATTTTGGCATGAGCTTAAAAGCCAAAGTGCAACGGCCATACATGTTACTATCAATCTCTGTTCGGAGGAGTGCAGGGCTAACATAGCCAGCAGTTGCCCAGTAGAGGGCAAGACCGGGATAAACAAGGGCTTCCTGCGGGCCAAGATCTGCATCCACAAGAACCCATCTCCCATGAGCGTCCCTTACATGTAACCCCGCCTTGTCCGACTTGACAATGGAGATTAAGCTTTTTTCAAGCTGATGGTCGTGATCGTGATCATGATCATGGGGATGGTGAGGAGGAAAAATATCATCTTGGGGTGTGAAATGAAAAGAGGGCCTCGCATGGCAGGAAACGGACAACACAGAAGAGGACACTTCCCGGTTTCTCAATGGAACACTATCAAGTATCTGAGCAAAAGGGGAGCTCCGCAAGTTCAAAAAGAAGGCAATTGCATCCAAAATATCCCGTCCAGCCTTGCCAAGAAGCGCAAAAATCTCAGGCAGAGCGACTGGAGAAAATTCCAATGAATTGTCCGGATGATCGCTTGGAGAAGGCGAGAGACCAGGCCGGTAATCGTAACTTTCCAGCCACAGCTGGGGGTCTACATGGTAACCAGATGTCTTGCACCACTCAACATCGGTTGCGGGCGGCGGAGGCGCCGGAGGAGGTGGCGGGAACGGCGACCGCTGGTGGAAATACAAGCGGGCAGAATCCAAACCAGATCTCAAGAGGGCCGCGTCGGCAGGAGAGAACTTGACGATGGCGGCGGAGTACTGGAGGAGGGATTGGGAGAGAGAGGAGACGGAGAGCTTGTAAGAATCGGAAGGAAGGCCTTCCGATGGGATTAGATCAGTGAGGTTGACGCGAGCGAGAGATGGCAGGCAACCATTGCCTGCCATGAAAGACTGTTACTCGAGGTCTGGTGTGGAGGAGGTAGGGTTCGCGGGAGAAGAAGCAAAAGGCTCATTTCTCATCTCCCTCCTCTTCGTTCCTCATTCTCACTATCATTTTTGTGTATTTTTATTTTTTCCCCTTTCTGATTCTCCCGTTTTTGATCTCTCACTTTTGCCCTGAGAAAGCAAATTTAATAGGGAAAGAAAAGGAATGGAAATAATTTTTTTATTTCCTTTATATAGATTTTATTTTAAGAAAAGAGAAAATTAGAGGAAAAATGATAAGTGAATCTATTTTTATATCTAATTGATTAATCTTAAAAAAATGGAATTTTAAATGTTAAAATAGGAACATATGAGTTAAAATATTAATTTTCTTCTATTTATTTTCATTTCCTTCGGAGAAAATATTTTTAAGTTAGGATGGAAATTAAGCTCTAAAATTTCTCATTTTCTAGTCATTTCTCTCTTTTTCCACCATTCACTTTTATTCTCATATATAGGAATTTTAACAAAGTTTCATTCTTTTCCTTTCCTTTCCTTTCCCTCATCCCATACTAAGCATTGGGCTCCAACTCCGATTCGGTCGCCCGCGTGTTAAAGTGGATGGTGCTGTTAAATGAAACAAGTAAGCTGTTTGGTTAGAAATTATATAACGTTTAGTTCACGGAATACTACTTTTCTCCTTAAAATTACTCTCCCGGAAAAGTGATACCCGGGAGAGTGATTGAAGATAATGTTAGTTTTTTGTGTTTGGTTGGAATTTCAGATTCCACGGAAAGTAACATTATTGTGTTTATTTTTACTTGGGAATCCTCGAAGAAAGTAAAAAAATGACTACTTTATCCTTTTCTATATTTGTGTATTTATTATTTTATTAGGCGTCTAATTATTTTTTCTATATATACTTTATCATAGACTTTGTCTCTATTTAGCTGTCTATTTTTCAACAGTTAAAATATTTAACTAGCTATTTTTCAACAATTAAAATACCAATTTTCTATCCAAGAGCAATAAGATTACAAACAGAATTGCAATCTGTCATCCCAAAACGACTCAAAACCTCAGCTGCATATTTCCGTTGGAATATAAATATTCCATCTAACCTTTGTAGGACCTCAATTCCAAGAAAGAACCGCATCTTTCCTAAGTTTGTCATGTCAAATTCCTTTTTCATATAACATTTGAACTCACACAACATTGCTTCATCATCAGAAGTGAACAACAAATCATCAACATAAATGCTCACAATAAGAATTTTACCTTCCTTCCTTTTGATGAAGAGTGTATGCTCACTGGGACTGATTTCGAAACCTTCTTGGATGAAATAGGACTCTATTCGACTAAACCAAGCCCTAGGTGTTTGTTTTAGTCCGTAAGGAGCATTTTGTAGCTTGTACACCATCTGCTCACTTCCTTTCTTCTCATTTCCTTTCGGTTGTTCTACAAAAACATCTTTCTTCAACTCTCCATATAAGAATGTAGACTTGACATCTAATTGATAGAGTTTCTAGATTTTTTGAGCCGCAAAAGCTATGATCACCTTTACTGTATCCATTCTGGCTACAGGTGCATATACTTTTGTATAATCAATTCCATGTTGTTGAGAATAGCCCTTCACCACCAGTCTTGCTTTGTATTTGTCGACTTCACCTTGCCCATTTAACTTGGTTTTGTAAATCCATTTCACTCCTATTTTCTTAGCTCCAATAGGTAGTTCTACCAAGCGCCAGGTCTGATTTCTTTCAATTGACATGATTTCTTCATCTATAGCCAGCCTTTATTTCGAGCTTTTGACAGCTTCCTCAAAGTCTGTAGGGTCTGATGACATCATAGGAGCTATGTTTTCCAGATTTGCTTCAACTTCTTCTGACAAACCTTCACTAGAAATGTAATCTGCCATCCACACAGGAGGATGTCGATTTCTTCCATCCCTTTCTATTAAATCCTGTTCAGGAGCTGGTAAACAGTTTTTGCTATGGCTTCCACTGCTTCTTCCTCTTCATCTGTGTTTTCTTCTTCTTCATTTGTATTCTTCTCAATATTATTGTAGACATCAAAATTTCGGCTCGTCTTAAAATATTCGGCCCAGTTTATAAAAAAGGCCACGAAGGCCATTCACCGAAATTCATGAAGCTTATTTGGTCGAAACCCACCAACAAGCTCATATTTGAAGGGAATAAAACTCATCTAATATTTTATTAATTTGATTAAATGTCAAATTAATTGATATTCAATTATTAATTAATATGTAAATTAATTAATAACGATGGTTACAAATTGGACCAATGAGATGAAGACACATGTCATCTTTCCAATTCCAAAATCACCCTTATGAGCCTATAAATAGAGGTTTCATCAGAAGGTGAGAGGAGAACATTTTCTTGGAGAGAAGAAGTGCTGCGAAGATCAAGAACTGAAGCAGATCGTCTTCAAGAAAGAAGGAGAAGCCACAAGCTGATTCAAGGCCGGTTCTCTCTCAACCACCAAGGAGAAGCCACAAGCTAATTCAAGGCCGGTTCTCTCTCACCTATCAAATCAAATCAAGAGAAGAAGAACCACTTTTATTCTACATTTAACATTTGTAATTTGACACGTGTAATTTTCTTGTGTCACGGAGAAATTTGTGTGTACAAATTTTTTCCTTTATAATTGAGATTTTTTTCTTAATTGAGCAAGATCACTCTCTTTAATTGAGCAAATTTTCTTCATAATTGGGCAAAATTTATTTCCTTTATTAAGGAGAATTTTTCCCTTTACAAATAGATGCAATTGTTGATCTTCTTCAATTGGTTTTTTTTTCCTTCTTGTTGCTGCTGTCCGAGAGAGAGGAAAGGTAATGCTTTGATTTCTGATTGTTTCTTTCATACTCCATTGTTTCTGTGCTCTTTTCTTCATTCATAGAATTAATTGTGCAGGTTTAGATTTATATTCCTCTCTTTTTTTACAGATCTGACCCGTTTCTCTCATCACCAGAACCAAAATGAGCGTCAGGATGAGACGAGTTGAACGCAACTTGAACGGAGTCATTCCGATCTCGGATGCGTCGACAATCGCTATCAGAAGATTTCGGCCATTATTACACTTACTGGAGCGTCCATCAACTGTTCCGGCGCCATCAACTGTTCCGGCGCGTGGAGGCGCATCCAGCCAGTGTTCCGGCTGCTGTTAGGACCAAAACGAGCGTCAAGATGAGACGAGTCGGATGCAACTTGAACGGAGTCATTCCGATCTCGGATGCGTCGGGAATCGCTGTCAGAAGATTCCAGCCATTTTTACACTCACTGGGAGCGTCCAGCCACTGTTCTGGTGTGTGGAGGAGCGTCCAGCCTATGTTCTGGCTGCCGTTAGGACCAAAATGAGCGTCAGGACGAGACGAGTCGGATGCAACTTGAACGGAGTCATTCCAAACTCGGATGCATCGGCAATCTCTGTTAGAAGATTTCGGCCATTTTTACACTCGCCGGGAGCGTCCAGCCACTGTTTCGGCGTGTGGAGGAGCGTTCAGCCTGCGTTCTGACCGCCGTTAGGACCAAAACTAGCGTCATAATAAGATGAATCGGATGCAACTGGAACAGAGTCATTCCGATCTCTGACAAATCGACAATCGCTGCCAGAAGATTCTGGCCATCTTCCTTCTTTGCTTTTGTATTTTACCTTCTTTACTTTTTCTCTTGTTCATTAAGTCATGAGATGGGTAAAGTTGGCTAAGTTAAATAGGAGGGAGCCGTTGTTGTTGAGCCCAATTTCCATATCATGTCACACCTTTTTTAGTTTTTTATTTATTTTTGAAATTTGAAATTAATCATTTTTTTTCCAGATGATGTCATCCTTGTCGTGATTCGGTAACTTCGTTGCAACCTCTTGATATGAACTGGATCGATGAGAGCTCAAGTCAAGAGCAAAGAGGACGATTTCTTTATTTCTTGGAAACCGAAGTGAAGCATCGTTAGCAATCCGGAGGGAAAGGAGTATTGAAGCTCGCCATAGTGAGTCGACCAACGAAGGATCCTAATATAAGCTCCATCGAGGGTCTGGATCAGTGCTTTTTAAGCAATGTATCCCACCTAATTGATGTAAAGGCTTCAGGATCCTGCCCCACCAACACCGACGTTAACCTCATCCAGGGTCTTGATCAGTCCAAGGACTGCATCACACCTAATTGATGTAGAAGTTTCAAGATCTCACCCCATCAGTTCCAGGATCAACGACATCGAGGGTCTAGATCGGTCCTTTTTAAGGACTGCATCTCACCTAATTGATGTAGAGGCTTCAAGATTTCGCTCCACCTTGCTTATTCCTTCCTTTTGCAACATTGAAGACTATATTCTGTATCCCAAGATTTGCTGAGAGGATCAAGGCAAAACGTTGTAGATGGGGATCGCCACTTATCACTCAAGAAGAGATCTCTTATCTTCAAGGTCTTCGGGAGTGCTTGCTTCGGACTCAGAAGCGCCTTCGGAATAAAGGATTTGGGCTCAAAGGCATCTTCGGAACAAAAGCTTCGGACTCAAAGGCGTCTTCGGAACAATAGGCTTCGAGCTTAGAGGTATCTTTGGAATAAAAGACTTCATGAACCTTCACTACCGCGGTATTTGATTACTAGTGTCCAGCCTCCGTTTACAGAGCTTTATGCAAGGTATGGTGTCCTGTTACCAACACCTCCGTGACTAGATGGGGCTTTTCGAATTTGAGGAACTTCTATTCTTCAGGATACTTTGAGTTGAGAAGTAGAAATTGAAGACTTAGACTTAAAGATCAGCCAATTGCAAGAGGAGAAGGGTAGGTTAGCCTCCAAGATTAACAAATTTCAAGATGATCTTCAAGATACCGATGAGAACATCCGGAAGCTTTCTCTGGAATAAGAAGAATCGAAAAGGAAAGAGGCCATCACTGTATCTGAAGTTGAAGCGATTGACCGTGAGAGAGAAGAACTTAGGTATACTCTTCTTCAGATGGCAGATTTGGAAGACGTAGTGGCATCTCTAGTGTAGTCCCTTTTTTTTTTAGTGTATACTTTTCCCACGCATGGAATGAACGCTTTTATTCTGTCTCTTTGCTTCTTTTTTTTTCTTGAGCTTGAATGGATATGATGATGATTCATTCAATTATGGCAAAGAAATTTTACTTTTCCTTGACTGATTAGCTCTGGAAGCATATTTATTTTATTCATTTATTTAGCCGTACACAGTTTATACTCTTGCGGGCTAGGAGTAGTACAATGATTTTGTTTTCTTTTTACCGTACACAATTTATACTCTTGCGAGCCTTGAAATATGTCAAGTTGCCTACGTACCTCCAAAGAAGAAGGATCAAGTCATGACGTAGTTCAATTATTTTTTTTCCTTTTATTTTGGTCGTACATAGTTTATACTCTTGCAGGCCAGGAGTATTTTTTGTTGTTGTTGTTGTTGTTTGGCTTTGCAGTTTACCCTCTTACAGCTAGGAGTAGCGGCGATGATTTTTTGGCATAGAAGTGCTTTAAGACCTTTCCGTTGATAGGTCCGATGTGTAATCCGTTGACTTCTTCCAATTTATCAATTATGGCTTGCCTCCTTTCCTCGAATGTTGGCGGAGCTAGCTCTAGTTCATCTTCATCTGACACTTCCTCGACAGAAGCACAATTAGCACCCTCAACCTCCATCTCTTCAGCATTGTAGAAGAATCTTCGTGCAATACTTTTTCTCTCCTGCTTCTGCCTTTTGGACTTTCCTTTTTGGTTTAGGATATTAGGTCCTAGCCGTGTGAAGACGGACTTCTTTTGTTGTGGTGTCGGAAGTTTAGGCTCCAAGGAAGCTTTGTCTCCTAACCTGTCAAAAATAGAGACCTTAGCCGCTTCTCCTTGGATACGGCTGAATACAGAGAGCTTCTCCTCCTTAGAGGTCCCTTTGTCAACTTCGCATATTTGTATCATAATTGGGTTCGCGGAGGCCTTTTTGACTTTGATCTTGGCTAGAGGATCTTGTAGAAAATTGAGCCCGAACCTTTACCTTTCTGTAGATTATTTTCCGTTAGAAAGGACCACATCTAAGTCACCAAGTTGGCGAGGTTCACCTTTTCTGTACCCAGCATTCTCGAAGAGTCTTTCGACTTTTGGGTCATACCATCCTCGGCTGCGTCCTTTTGATCCTTCGCTTTTTATATCTTCGGATTTTGACTCCTGGGGAGTTTCCAGCTTGGATGATCTTGGGACTTGTGTTGAAATCATGGGAATGGGGAGAGTCATACTCTTCTTTAAGACCTCTACTCCTTCAGTAATGGCAGTTTTGGAAAGTGAATCCTTTATGAATACAAGTGCTGCCCTTGCGGTGGAAGAGGAGCTTTCTTCATTCCTCTTACATTCTGGTGTGAAGATAGGAAAAGCTTCTGAAGGGACTTTTTCCTCTAAGAAGAATTTGGCGCCCGAGAAATGTGATTCCTCTTTGTCGAATGGATTGGTTTCTCCCTTAGCGCACTTTACCTCTCCATTACAAATGAATTTGAGGCATTGGTGCCAGCTTAAAGGGATAACTTCATTTTCATGTAACCAAATCCTTCCGAGGAGCCGCTGGTAGGATGTTATGACATCAATTAAAACAACATCAGCATCTTTGTGGTCAAATCCTTCAGCTTGCTCCACACTAACAATGTAGACTGCTACGCAATCTTCAGGAGATTGTTCTTCTGGGACATACTCTTCACAAGTCGTTGTCCCTTTTGGTTGAGACGAAGACCTCGGTGTTGAGCATTCGAGAGCATGATGCCTCCCTTTTCTAGACGTTGGATGAGTGTGAGCCTTACAAGGCGTTCGTTCAAGCTTTGTCGGCACATATATCGAAGCCTTTCCCTTGCGAGGCTTATCAACAGTCTCAGCTTCATGGGAGGTCTTTGATGACTTACCTGGAAGCCCCCACCCTTCTGGTTGAATGTCAGAATCTTGGCTAGAGACGCCATGGGGGTATTTTGAGGATGACTTTCTTTTTGGAAGAACTTTTTTATTCTTATTTTGAAGGTTGACCATCCGTTCTTAATTTCATCTTCGGACTTAGAGCTTGTTTCCCAAACGTCCAAGTCGTCAGTGATCAACTCGTACAAGCTTGGCCCATAGGGGTTTCCTATCTTTGGCATCCCAGGGTAGGCATAGATGACATTGACCTCTCCATCAGTGCTGAATTCTACGGGGACTGCCCCCTTCGGTAATTCAGCTGTCAGAACCATTGGCTGAGTGGCGACTGGGTTCTGACCCAAAGCTTGCGACAATGGAATAGGATCAAATGACCTAAATGCGATCATAGTTGGTGTAGCATCATTCTTTGCAATGGTTGTGATGTAATTGACATCTACAACATCTCCATCATCGAGTTTTATTTTGCTTTCCTTGTCCAAACGAACGATGAGGTCTTTAAGGACAAAGCATTTATCTACCGGATGACTGATGATCCAGTGATATTTGCAATACCTGGGGTTGTCCATCTGGTTCACTTCTTCTGGGCGCTTTGATGGCGAAAGCTCGATCAATTTTTGTTCAAGAAGTTAGTCTAGAATGTTAGAGACTTCCGAGTCTAAGAAGGGATATCCTCTTTCTTCGCGTTCCTTTAGGGTCCTTCTTTGAGATTTGAAAGGCTTGTACTCGGTCTTAACTTGTTTCGCCTCTTCTTTTCTTTGTATCTCTTTGAAGGATATTTTCGCAGGTGCCGCGGTGACTACCATGCTTTCCTTCCCTTTGCTGGTCTTCAGGTTTTCCCTTACTTCTTCCTTTTCACGAGAGCCATTTGGCAAGTAACTCCCGTGCCTTTGGATCTGAATTTCCAGATCATGAGCTCTAGTTGTGAGCTCCTCGAATGTGCGTGGCATGTTCGCCCGCAAGTTGTAGAGCAACCCCCAATGCATGCCTTGGACACACATGTCGATTGAAGATGACTCACTGATCCTTTATTTGCAATTAAGGACCAAGTTCCTCCATCTTTCGATGAACTCAGTGATAGGTTCATCTTTTCTTTGTTTTGTTCCAGCCAATTCAGGTAGGCCAACAATCCGTCGAGTGCTGTAAAAGTGAGTTAGGAAGTCTCTTTCCAACTGGTCCCAACTATCAATATACCCAGGCCTAATATCAGTATACCATTCAAAGGCCACGCCTTTCAGTGATCGAATAAATTATTTCACCATCATATCTCCATAGGTTCCTGCATTGTTGCAAGTCTCTATGAAGTGAGCGATGTGTTGTTTAGGGTTCTCTTTCCCCTCGAACTGCTGGAATTTTGGAGGTTGATACCCCACAGGCAGTAATAGTTCATCTATGCGCCTTGAGTAAGGCTTTGCGTACCCGAGAGAGGATTGTGAAGCTTCTCCATATTGAGCACGGATAGTGTCAGCAATCATCATCTGCAGTTGTTGAACTGTCAGATTTGCGACGGGTGTCGCGGTGTTGTTGTTGTTGTCATTCAGATTATTCACCGTGGTGAAGTCTTCATGGTGTTTTCATTGTCGTTCTCGCTCAGCATTCTCATCACCAATAGACCCTCTGCTAGAGCTTGGATTATTTGATGAGCCTGGTTGACTTGCCAACTTAGCCGTCAGAAAAGTTATTTGGGCATCTTTCTCTGCCATAGATTTTGTCAAATTTTCAATTGCTAAGGACATCTCTTGAAAGCGAGTCTCAGGATCTTGGGAAGCGTCGATGGCCATCACCGCAGCAAAGGATTCAGAGGAGTCAGAGCTGTAGTCTACCCATCTTCTAGTTTGAGTGTTTTCAGAAGCAACTCCGGTATCGGACTCTCCACTAGGGTAGTAAGAGCCATCAGATCTGGTTTGGATCTCTTTGATGACCTTTCTTCTTGGTTTTTCCCTACGGGAAAATTGCTTCAATGGTGACACCAACTGGGCCCTTCCAGCTCTAGTGCGAGCACGTGTTGCCGGAAGGCCTTCTTGCAGATCTTGAAGTGCTTCAGGAAAGGAGTCGCTGGTCTGACCTCTAATCAGGCGATTCATCGTTGGATCTTGATTTAAGGAGTGTGATTCAAGAGATGAGAGGAGAGTAGTTGATACGATCCTAGTTGCGTAGGATGCGTAGCACGTACCTTTTGATCTTTGTTCAAGACTGGATTTCACTCTGCGGAAATAATATGACTCTCTTGATGTTTAAATCTCCTAACAGCTAGGCGTTAAGCAATCTAAACCAAGCAATCGAGGATCTTGAGTAGAATCCTTAAATCTAGACTCCGGTATGAGAATCAATCTAAGGCAAACGACACAATGAAGCAATATTCGGGTTTTACTTGAAACAGACTCGAGAATCGCAAGACTCAAGAAGGAACAAGTGCTCACGGATGAACAATGGGCATAAGTTGCAAGAAACAATTGTTCTGATTATCAAAATTAAGCCAAAGAAATAAGGAGGCCAAGCGGCTCCTTATATAGTATCTTACAATCCAACCCTAATCCCAAAATAGGAATATTAAATAAGGTAAAACACTTAACTAATTAATTAAATGGTCTAATTAATTAATTACGCTAAAATAAACAAAAATCACATTCGCGCCAGCTCCTGGACAAGCGAAACGGACATGTACCGTTTCCTTCACGGCAGACATGAAACGGACACGAGGAACGACCACATCAAACGGCAACGGATAAAGCAATCGGGCAAGTGCCGTTTGAGTGAAACGGTCAAGTGTCGATTGAGAGCAAACGTGGGCGTTTGAGTGAAACGGTCAAGTGCCGGTATGAGAATCAAACGGGGACGTTTGAGGGAAACGGTCAAGTGCCGTTTCTAGCAGACTCATCTTCGCTCATGGAGAAGGTGAGAAGATTCACCACTCTTGGCGTCTTCTCTCGAAGTGCAGCTCTCTCACTTGTCATCTCACACTCTAGCTCCTTGTGAATGAGAGATGACAATCTGTCTTGAAGCTTTTGAGCTCTGGCTCGAGTCATTGGGCCAGCTGGAGGTAACGGCAACTGGATGCGTGGGTTCGCATCATTCCCTCCCCCTTCGGAAGGATTCGCCCTCGAATCCGAATCGTCATCAGCAGCAAGTCCATACTCGTCATCTGTATCAAACAAAACTAAGTCAGAAACATTGAAAGTGGAGCTAACGGCACCATACTCACTCGGCAATGCCAGTTTATAGGCGTTGTTGTTGATCTTCTCAACAATCTGGAATGGTCCGTCTCCTCTAGGAGACAGCTTGCCGCGGCGTTGGGCAGGAAAGCGCTCCTTGCGCATATGCAACCACACCCAATCGCCAACCTGGAACGTCACCAACCGTCGACCATCGTTCCGTTTCTGCATAAGTTTCTCATTCATGCGCTCAATGTTCTGTTTTGCCTTAGCATGTAATTGCTGGACAAAATCAGCCTTCTGTGCACCATCTAAACTTACAACATCACTCAAAGGTAAAGGGGTTAAATCCAAAACAGTCCGAGGATTAAATCCATAAACAAGTTCAAACGGCGAGTAATGAGTAGTGGAATGAACAGCACGGTTGTAAGAAAATTCGATGAATGGTAAGTGATCAACCCAAGTAGAAACATGCTTACGAACTAAGGTGCGCAAAAGGGAACCAAGGGTCCGATTCACCACCTCGGTTTGACCATCCGTTTGTGGGTGATATGATGTAGAATACAACAATTTAGTACCGAGTTTCTTCCACAAGACACGCCAAAAATGGCTAAGAAACTTAGTATCTCTATCACTCACAATAGTCAAAGGAATACCATGTAAACGAACTACTTCACGAAAGAATAAATCAGCAATCTGAGTCGCATCGTAAGTAGTAGAACATGGAATGAAATGGGACATTTTCGAAAATCTGTCCACCACAACAAAGACACTATCCTTTCCGTTCTTAGACCGAGGCAGTCCGACGACAAAGTCCATGGACAAATCGGTCCAAGGATGAGAAGGAACAGGTAACGGCATGTATTCTCCAGGGCCAGCAGACTTAGACTTGGCTCTACGACAAATTAAACATCTAGCAATAATGCGTACTACATCACGCTTCATGTGAGGCCAATAAAAGTGATCCTGTAACACATCTAACGTCTTAGTCACGCCAAAGTGACCCATTAAACCACCACTATGAGCTTCATGCACAAGTAACTCACGAAGAGAGCAATGACGAATACACAAGTGTTTGCCCCTAAATAAATATCCCTCATGCTTATAAAATTTAGAACCAGAAATAGAAACGCCATGCACATAAACATCACCAAAATCAGCATCAAGTGGATACAAGTCAATAACGTGCGAAAATCCAAGGAGTTTAGCGCTAAGGGAAGTGATCAGTACGTACCTCTGCAACAAAGCATCCGCTACCACATTCTCCTTACCCTGCTTGTACTGAATATGATAAGGAAAAGACTCAATAAACTCCATCCATGTAGCATGGCGGCGATTGAGCTTACCTTGCCCTTTGAGATACTTCAAGCTAAGGTGATCGGTGTGAATGATGAATTCCCTCGGCATCAAGTAATGCTGCCAAGTCTCTAATGCACGCACCAATGCATAGAACTCCTTGTCGTAGGTGGGGTATCTTAGCTGTGCATCCTTGAGCTTCTCGCTGAAGTAAGCAATGGGGCGCTTCTCTTGCATGAGTACAGCACCGATCCCCACTCCACTCGCATCACATTCAACCTCGAAGGCCTTGCTGAAATCCGGAAGAGCCAAAACCGGCGCCGAACTCAACCTTTCCTTGAGTGAGTTGAATGCATCTTCTTGTGGCTGCTCCCACCTGAAAACAATATTTTTCTTTGTTAGTTCATTAAGAGGGGCAGCTAAGGAACTAAAATCTTTTATGAAACGACGATAGAAGCTGGCCAATCCGTGGAAGGAACGGACGTCGCTTGCTGTTTTTGGAGTCGGCCAATCCTTGACCGCACGGACCTTCTCCTCATCCACCTGCACACCATCTATACCCACAATAAAACCAAGGAATCCAACACGTTCCATGGAAAAAGAGCACTTACTAGGCTTAGCATATAAATGCTGCTCTCGAAGGGTTAGAAATACCTCTCTAAGATGCAACACATGTTCCTCTAGTGATTTGCTATAAATGAGAATATCATCAAAATATACGACAATAAATCGACCAATTAAATGCCTAAGAACATGATTCATGAGCCTCATAAATGTACTAGGTGCATTGGTCAACCCAAAGGGCATAACCATCCATTCATACAGCCCATATTTGGTTTTAAAAGCAGTTTTCCATTCATCCCCTTCGTGCATACGAATTTGGTGGTAACCACTCATCAAGTCAATCTTAGAGAAAATCATACTACCACTGAGCTCATCTAACATGTCATCTAAACGAGGTATGGGATGGCGATACTTTACAGTGATCTTGTTGACAGCTCGGCAGTCAACACACATGCGCCAGGAACCGTCTTTCTTAGGAACAAGAATAACAGGAACTGCGCAGGGAGATAGGCTTTCGCGCACATAGCCCTTGCTGAGCAAGTCATCAACTTGTCTCTGAAGCTCCTTAGTCTCCTCTGGGTTACTCCTATATGCTGGTCGGTGAGGGATGGCAGAGCCTGGAATGAAATCAATACGATGCTCAATACCGCGAACTGGTGGTAATCCGGGTGGCATCTCGTCGGGTAATACGTCCTTGAATTCCTGTAAAAGAGAGGAGATACTAGATGGAGTAGAATGAAAAGGATCAGAGTTAGAAGAGTTCAAACAATAAGAGCGAAAACGCATTAGAAGTAGGGGCCGGCTTGCACCAAAACAATCCTTCTTAGAAATCAATATTTTCCTCACTTCGCTATCCTTGGCATACACTCTCGAATTCTTTTTACTTGCCTCTCCTTTTATCCTCTCAATGCCACTCTCAGCATGCTTACTTTTGTCATGCAAATGTTTTCTGACACTCTCAATTTCACTCTTTCCATGCTCTATGTTTTCATGGAAGCTATTTTTCTCACACTCTCTCTTCCCATGCTCACTCTTTTCATGGGGGGTGTTTGACTCATTATTACCCTCTTTCTTTTCGACTTTCAAACCCTCTCTTTTTCTCTCAATTTCTTTTGTTATTTCATACTCAGCATGGGACTTAGCAAGCCAATGCTGGTCCTTCAGTACCTCGGCCGGTGTGAGAGGTGCTAATGTAAACTTCTGCCCGTCCTTTACTAACTTGTAGTGATTGCGCTTGCCATCATGAAGGGCCTCTCTATCATACTGCCATGGTCTCCCAAGGATGATATGACTCGCTTGCATTGGGACTACGTCACACAGCACCTCATCCTTGTACTTGTCAATTGAGAAATTAACTAGCACTTGTCTAGTCACCTTGATCCCTAGCCCATCCGTCATCCATTGTAAGCTGTACGGATGTGGATGTTTGATGGTTTGTAACCCGAGCTTGTGTACCATCATCCAGCTCGCACAGTTAGTGCAACTCCCATTATCAATGATGATTGCACACCCTTTCTTATCAACCAAACCGCGAGTATGAAATAGGTTTTCTCGCTGTTCTTCATCAAGGACCTCTTCTTTCACTTGCGCGCTTAGGCTACGGCACACCACCATCAAATGACTCTCGGGCTTTAGACAATCCTCCTCCGAATCATTATCCTCTTCATCATCTCCTCCGTCTGAACCCCGATTATCTTCATCTGATTCTTCGTCTCCATTGGGTCTTATGATGAACACTCGTTTGTTAGGACATTCGGCTCTCCGATGGCCTCTCCCGTTACATTGAAAGCAAACAATGTCTTTGGTGGGTGGCCGGTCGGTAGGTGGTGTATAAGGCTTGCTACCGGTCGGTTTAGGAATAGGATTAGTACTAGTTCCCCCTTTGGTATGAGGTAACGCCCTAGGTGTAGCATTCGGACCCTTAACATCCTTTTCCCAAGGTTTCTTCCAAGTACTAACCTTGGTACTTGTCGGCGCTGTTGGGGATCTACTGTACGGAACCCTCTCCTTCCGTTGCTTCTCTATTTTAGTTGCTAAGTGCAACATTCCTCTCAACGAATCATAAGGGTGGAGTTCCAATGTGTTAGCAATATCCCTATTCAAGCCGTTGAAGAACCTTGCCATCTTAGCGTCTTCACTTTCAACCGCTTCTACTCGAGCTAAGGCAATTTCCATCTCGTTGTAGTACTCACTAACACTCTTACTTCCTTGTGTTAGTGACTGCAATCTCTTGTGAAGCTCTTGGTGAAAATAAGGAGGCACAAACCTCTCCCTCATGAATGCCTTCATTACTTCCCATGTAAGCGGCCCATCTCGCCTTAAGGTGCGATTCCTAATGGTTTGCTCCATCCAATGAGTAGCATACCCACTAAACTCGACGGCTGCCAGTTTCACCTTCTTATCCTCTGAGTAATTATGACAGAAAAGATTGAATCAACCTTTTTCTCCCATACCAAATACGCGTCCGGGTCATCTGCACCATCAAACGGTGGGATTTTCATCTTGATGCTACTGAGATTCGCATCAACTCTAATCTCCACTTGCTCATTCGGCCTACCACCCTGCCTAACTCTTGGTACACGACCCTCGTTACCATCTGTATCAGGTAACGGACCTTGTGGACCTCGAGGTGGAGGTCTGGGAGCACCCCGCTCTTGTTCTGCAAGGTGCTCGTTGGGAGTCCTCAGCCTATGCCTACCAACGGGTGGCACGTACTCCTGCCTCGGATGTCCATCACTCTCGTCATCAGTATTGTCGAGATGACCATCTGAAACATCATCCCCAAAAGAGTCCTCCTTTCTCGGTACTGAACCGTGAGAGCTATGCCCCTGGTTAAGAGTAGGTACCCTGTGCAACTCAACACCTTTAGCCTGCGACTCTTCAACCCGCAGTAACCGACTTGCAGTCGTTCTAACCTCCGTTGATAACCCACTGGGCGTGCCAGAAATTTGTATACATAAATTTCTTCGTGACAGGAGAAAATTACACGTGTCAAATTACAAATGTTGAATGTAGAATAAAAGTGGTTCTTCTTCTCTTGATTTGATTTGATAGTTGAGAGAGAACCGACCTTGAATTAGCTTGTGGCTTCTCCTTGGTGGTTGAGAGAGAACCGGCCTTGAATCAGCTTGTGGCTTCTCCTTCTTTCTTGAAGACGATCTGCTTCAGTTCTTGATCTTCGCAACACTTCTTCTCTCCAAGAAAATGTTCTCCTCTCACCTTCTGATGAAACCTCTATTTATAGGCTCATAAGGATGATTTTGGAATTGGAAAGATGACATGTGTCTTCATCTCATTGGTCCAATTTGTAACCATCGTTATTAATTAATTTACATATTAATTAATAATTGAATATCAATTAATTTGACATTTAATCAAATTAATAAAATATTAAATGAGTTTTATTCCCTTCAAATATGAGTTTGCTGGTGGGTTTTGACCAAATAAGCTTCATGAATTTCGGTGAATGGGCTTTGTGGCCTTTTTTATAAACTGGGCCGAATATTTTAAGACGAGCTGAAATTTTGATGTCTACAATTGTCTCCCCATTCTAATTCCATAAACTGCTTCTTTTCATAACTAGTACCCCAATCCCACACACGATCTTCTTCAAATAACACATCATGGCTTACAATAATTTTTTTGGCAACATGATCAAACATTCTGTATCCTTTGGATTCATCACTAACCCCAAATAGTATGCAGCTCACACTTTTATCTTCAAACTTAGTTCTTCTAGTATTTGGAATGTGGACATGTCCCACACAACCAAACGCTCGGAAATATTCCACTGATGGTTTCTTTCCGCTCCATGCCTCCTTTGGGGTCATGTCTTTCACAGTAAGGTGGGAGATCGATTCAGGACATGAATTGTCCACTGAACTACTTCTAGCCAGAAGTGCTTAGGAACTTTCTTTTCTAACAACATAACTCTCACCATGAACTAGATCTTACTAAAGAACGAGTTGTCAAGTTATTATTTTGTGGCACTCAAGACCAGCTTGCAGACATGATGACAAAGCCTCTCAAGTTAGAAGTTTTCTAGAAAATTTGTGAGAAATTGGAGATGCTTACTGCTCCAGATATGAACTAATTTCTTGTCAGAAGAAATGAGTTTAACAGAGGGATTGTTGAAATAAAGACTTATTTTTATTGAGTTAGTTATAAATATTTATGATATTCATTATGTTATCAAAACGCCTATGCATAATATGTGCTTAGTGGCTGTTTTTTCTCATTCTCTGTTAAATGTAAGGCTTTATAAAGCCAACGACAAATTTTCAATTATCAGATCATTCACTGCAAGTCTTGCTTTTGTATCCTATACTTTACACAACCGGCCAGATCTAATAAAACTCCAACCATCAAACCCCCGATTTGGTCAAACCCACCATTAAAACAAACCTAACCGAACTCAACTATCCTAAACTCGGGACCAGCCACAGTGAATCTGAATAGAATCGAACCTCCATCAGAACTCCATGCTCCCTTGAAATCCAAACAAAAAAACAACGACAACACAACAACACTTAGGAACCACGCGAAATACCAACACAACTAAAAATCAAGAAAACTAAATCCTCACATCTCGACCGAAACTTTAAAGAAAATGGACGAGGACCCTGCCCGCACTAGGCTTCGGCAAAGATCCGATACGCAACTTGAGAAAAGGGCCGAAGGAGGAACCAACAAAGAAAATGAGAAGAAAACCAAATGAAAACCAAACGTTTTTCTTTAAAATAGAAGTCGAGGTTCTCCTATCTTCAAAGTCGTTGGCCCGTGGCCGATGCGCGACCAGAGTTAGGAGAAACATGACCATGAGGAGACAGATACGGAGAAGAGGAAGATGTTAAATGAGAGGAAAAAAGGATTACTGCTCACGCTTCTGCCAGAAAAGAAAGAGAGGAGCGGCTGCCGGAAAGGAGAGAAAGAGAAGTCGAGTGATGCTAAAAAATGGAAAAAATGAGAGTAGCCTAAGGTTTGGCTCTATCTGGGATGATCATTATCGATAATAACACTAATATGAATGACACATTGATCGACAACCTTTGCGAACATTCGAAGATCAAGTACCGAAACTTTTCACCTTACCGTCCCAAGATGAATGACGTAGTTGAGGTGACAAACAAAAAATTGAAGAAGATCATTTAGAATATGGTCCGTCTTTCCAAGCGATACTTGTATAAGAAGCCTAATGCGATTATGATTGCTGATCTTATCCGCAGAAGAGTTGGGATGGCATCCTTCCTTCTTTATCTCAGCTTTGTAGACTTCTAGTCGGAGAGGAATAGTGATTAACTACAATTAGAGTTTAATTAGGATTTATTTTATTTATTTCTTTTAGAGATATTATTAAGGGAGAAAACTATATATAGTCTCCTTAGGTTATTTAGAAAGAGGTCTTTATCCCTTCTCTGGTCCTTACTTCTGTTTTCGCATTCACAAACCTTGCTCCTTCGTTTCTTCACAGAAACGGAGGACTTTTATATTATAATACATCATTTTTTTTTCTTTAAACATGAGTATGAGTAGCTAAATAAATTTTTCTTAGTAAAAGTGTTAAAGCATGAGCTCGAGTTTGCATGAGATCTAATTGTTCATTATTAATCTTTAAATCTGTATTTAATTGATCTCCATAATAATTGTATTGCGTTTTACCTTTGATTTTAGATATGGCCAGTCTGCAGTTAATTTGATCCCACAAGTGTCATTCCTCTTGGTAATAGCAACCCTTCTTGGGCCATTTATGGACCAAGATGATCGAAGTAGACAGCTAGCGCTGAAGATGTTATCACAAATTAGCCCTGAGTAAGCTAGTAGGAAAGGTTAATCTGATTTAGTCCCGATTGACAACCGAGGATACTAGGTTTAGAGTTGTCTTCCCCTACTCGATCATCAACCAATTTTAGTAAACCCTTTAACCAGCAAGGTGCTAGTTGGTTAGTAATCACCTCTAAGTGTACCTGAGGTGGTTTTGATATAGGAGGGAAATAGGGGTCATAAACGTACCTTGATCCTATAGCAACTATGTAGATTGAATATGAATATCCCTGCATCAATGATTGTTGCTCATGTCTCATCCCTTGTTAGCTTTTACTAGGAATTTCTCTCATCTGATTGTTTCGTTCTTAATCTGTGTCTTGACCAAGAATCTTATTCTTGGCCTGGATTGTTTACTTGCTTTATTTTCTTTTTAGTCTTTAGTTTTAAATAAAATCCCCCTAAATTCACCTAAGTGTTACCACTGATTTTTACAAGCACACACACAAATCACACCATTACTCTCTGTGGACGAACCTCTTACTTGCTATTTACAATTGAAATTTAGTTTTAAACAAAATCCCTCAAAATTCACCTAAGTGTTACCACCGGTTTTTACAAGTGCACACGAAAATCACACCATTACTCTCTGTGGACGAACCTCTTACTTGCTATTTACAACTAAACTTATCTTTAGTAATGAGTTGTATTTATTAATTATTTTTGACGGATTCGACACCCATCAATCACACACACACATCTCTTAACTAGTAATTCATAAATAAATGATTAAACAAGTCGATGTACATATAAATATTATCAAATTCATATTTATATCTCATATTAACTCGTATTAACATATCTCTTACCTAGTAATTTATTTAACTCATTAAATATTTACTAGTTTCCCATAGCATAAATGTACATACTTATTTCCATAAATAAATACACATTTATTACTGTTAATTTATTAATTCTCGGGCATACTAACATATCAAATATACTCTCGTATTTATGGGATAACTCCTACAATGTGTATGCTGAAAATTGATTGATATATCTGTATATATATTGAAAAAAATTGATTATATATATACCAAAATTTGGTCCCTGCAGTCTAATTGATTGACTTATTTCAGCCCTTTGTTTTTAAAAAGTAGTTTTACATCCTTCCACTCCAGAATTATGTTGGATTTCAACCCTCACCCTAACGCCATCCATTTTTTCTGTCCGTTTGCGTACTTGTCGTGCCACGTCAAGCCACACGTCACTGACTGCTGATGTGTCACGCCACATAGGCAAAAGCCAAACGGGTCGCAAAATGCCAAATTTTGCATGAAATGGGACTCGAACCCCACGACCTCATGGTTTCTTGTGCACTACCAACTAAGCTAGACTACTTCTATGTTAACATTTTAATAAAATCTGGCTATTACCTACCATGTTTTTCAACAAGAACACCAGCAAAAGAGCTGAAGTGGGGGTCGAAATCTTGGAGTGAAAGGATGTAAAACAACAATTTAAAAATTCAATGAGTGATGAAAAGTTGTTAAACATCATCTCTCGACCCGAGGTTGTTTTAAATTATTAATTATTATGTTGTTAAATATTTAAATTTTATTATAAAATTATTAATATTTAAGTTTTCAAATAAGATATATATGTTTTGTTCATATATTTATTATATATAAATTTAGTTATGGGTGGGCTATTAGTACTCTAATTATTTATACGCATTTGTTTTATATATTTAAATTTTAATGGAAAAATTGATTATAACTAATAATTAGAAGTACTAATAGCCCACCCATAAATTTTTTATTCCATTAAAATTTATTAAAATGGGAGGTAATAGTTAGATTTTATTAGTAAAAATGTTTGTGCTGCTGTTATTGTTGAAAACATGGGAGGTAATAGTCAGATTTTATTAAAATGTAAACACAGACGCCATCTAGCTCAGTTGGTAGAGCGCAAGGCTCTTAACCATGACATCGTGGGTTCGACCCCCACTTCAGCTCAGTGGGTTCGAGTCCCATTTCATGCAAAATTTGGCATTTTGTGACCCATTTGGCTTTTGCCTATGTGGCATGACACGTCAGCAGTCAGTGACGTGTCGCTTGGTGTGGCACAACACGCACGCAAGCAGGCAGAAAAAATGGATGGCGTTAGGGTGAGGGCTGAAATCCAACATAATTCTGGAATGGAAGGATGTAAAACTACTTTTTAAAAACAGAAGGCTGAAATAAGTCAATCAATTAGACCGTAGGGACCAAATTTCGGTTTAACCCTATATATAATGTGTATGCTGAAATTTGATTTATATATCTATGATATGTATGCTTAATTAATGTAATGCGTATTTATGATTAAACATACTGACTGTTTGTGGACATACATATAGATATATGCATGCTACTTTTAGGCCAAAACAATGTCATTAAATGGTTTAATGTATTCAGTTTTGATGATTCAATTTGATTGAATAACACCTAATCCTAGCGCATTATAATAGCTTTGTGATTATTACCCATTTTCAAATCAGAAGTTTTATGCCATCCATGTTTGAACTCTTGTCAAAGCTTTAATCATCGAAGTATGGATTATCAAAATGGTTTTGGGCCCAATATACATTAGGTTATCTAAATTAGGCAAGATGGAAATGTTGTTTCCATTAGTTTAACCACAGTCATACTTATTTAGGTTATCAAAGTGGTTTTGGGCCTAAGGCATGAGATGAGATTAAACATGTATAGGTATATGATATTCTATATCTCATAATATTTCTAAAAGTTACATGTGATGTAACTGGTGAATGAGTTACCTACAAAAATAACTTGATTTTAAGCATCATGCCAAAGTAGAGTTTATAATTAAGTGAAATATGGATTTTAGCATACTTTCTAAATGCAATAATTGTGATTGCTATATTAATCTTAAGGGTGATTAATTGAGTGGGAGTTTTATTAATTGTTACTAAATATTCTTTTTTACCTTGTTGTAGATCAATGGCTGCAAATAATAATACAACACTAAGAATTGTTCTTAGGCAGAAAAGGAAACTGTATGTCCTTGAGGAACCTGTTCCTAAGGAGTCACCTGCAAATGCTGCAAGAGCTATAAGGGATGCTTACACGAAGCATTCTAGTGATGCTCTTGATGTTGGTTGCCTTATGTTGCCTTATGTTGGCCACCTGCAAATGCTGCAAGAGCTATAAGGGATGCTTACACGAAGCATTTTAGAGCTAATAGACCTTTAAAAGGATATGGAGCACATGGGTGCCTTAGACATAGCCAACCATTTGAAGGAAATATTCCAACAATAGGTAAGGCAGGAAAGGTGATGTGATCCTGCCTAGGGTTAGTAAGCCGGATTACATATGGAGCTCATGGAGGATCTAGCCAAGCGAATCATCTAACGAACACCATGTCCACACGAAAGAAAAGACACAAAATATGTATATTTAGTGGAGAAATTACACAAAGAGCGATGGGAAGGTGGGAGTTACCGGGAATTAAAAGATGGATGGAAGGGATGGAGATGAGCACACACGAAGTAGCGACAATCACACGAACGATTGCTTGATCAAGATATAATCCGATGGCCAAGTTGGGACTAATTTCTATGGATGATCAAACAAGAAAAATATATATTTCATTCACACAAATCATCAACACGATTACAAGCTTTGATTTCCCGGAGAGAGATTGGGAGGAGTAATCTCAAACTCAAGCGATCCCTCTCAAGGAATTAAAATGTTGAGCCATGGCTTAGTTGACAAGAGAAAGGAGTAATCTCACTTTACATAAATCAACCAAATGTCTAAGCTCCCTAAGAAAAGGAAGAAATAAGCTATTTATAGTTTGTACACAAATTGGGCTTGAAAAGCCCTTAAAAATGTTGTTTCGCGCGAGCTGACAATTTCTGGGCGTAATTACTTCGTGTCTGGACGTAATTACGCCGTGCCTGCTATGAACAACCCAAAACCTTCTGTTTTGGACGTAATTACGTCAAGAGGACAACGTAATTACGTCAGGGCGACGTAATTACGTCAGGAGGCCAACGTAATTACTTCAGAAGCAGTAGCGCACATGGTGGAGCAGAGCAGGCGGACGTAATTTACATCGTATCTGGGTGTAATCACGCCGAGCTTGCGCGCCAAAATGTTTATTCGAATATCTCTCAATCCACTCGTCCAATTAGGCTGAAATTTGGACACAAACTAGTTGACATGTTGAAGATTATGAAACGGGGTGGATTGCGAGCATTTGACCTCTTTAAGACTGAGGTGTTGTCAGTGCAAGTGCTACAACACTTCGACCCTTGGCCTTGGGAACTCCTTGCTAGACTTGGCCACAAGATGACCTTCTTGTGGTTGGACCTCTTGGATGGAGCATTTGTAG
This sequence comes from Viola odorata, assembly GCA_963691705.1. Lineage (NCBI taxonomy): Eukaryota > Viridiplantae > Streptophyta > Magnoliopsida > Malpighiales > Violaceae > Viola > Viola odorata. Next base: position 73,434,902 of record OY829537.1, read on the forward strand.
TCGAGGCTTTGTGGCGTACGTTGGGAAAGTTTGGCTTTGCTGGAGGCCTTGGGTAAGTGCGCGTATCCTTGTGACTTGCTAGGGCTAGACGTGCCTCTACTTCATGGCTCTCTCGGCCATCTTGGGAGTTCCGTTCGTCTAGGCCTAGGCATGGTGAGGAATTGGCACTTGATTCCCGACCTTGGACATGATTAACGCTCATTTGCAAGGCTCGGCTGCTCGTGACCGGTCCTCTTGGCTTTATACCAAATTGTTCCAACTCGAAGGGGGTCGTGATCACATCAACCTTTCCCTCTTCAAAAGGATTCGTCCTCGAATCCATAATCTCGATCTTCTCCCCTACACACTTTAAAACACTTGAAAACAAAGGTGAGATACCCAAGAGGCGCAATCGCGCATGCTCATGCATGGGTTGGTCTAAGGAAGAATTAATAACATTAATGGCACATTGATGCACATCGTTTTGAAAAATGTCATGCAAAATACGGACGACATCACAAATCGTAGAAAAAGCGACAAGATGAATTATTTTCTCTATTCGGCTCACAATGATAAGCCAAGGGAATTGAGCACTACAAAAAGGCACCATGCACTTGAAAATACCAAACAAGTTTCGCAAGAGAAAACACAAATTTTCATAAGAATTAAACCAATTAATTCTTGACAAATTCGGTCCAAACATTTGTGTTCTCCTAACACATAACATATTCATGGTATTTAAATGCATATCATCCACAAATAACTCATGTAGGCTCCAATTAGCAAGATAAAATCCATCCAATTCAAAATCATGTACATTCATTTCATTTTTAGACACATTAATTTCCAAGACAATATTAAAAATGCACATGGTATCACAAATTATTAAACAACATAGATG
>OY829537.1:73435981-73488088 GCA_963691705.1 Viola odorata
ACCCGTACATGTGGTGCAAAAGACTTCGCTTGCTTGTTTGGAAGAAGTGGAAGGTAAGGATGCGGTATGGAAGTCTTGCTAGAATTCTTGGAGAGGATGAGGAGGCATTCGACCCTGGTGGGGTCGAATCCTTGGAGGAAGAACACAAGGAGGTGCTCGGCTTTGTATTCCATCTTGTTTAGTGCGGACTTGTACGCTTGAGGAGAAGAAGTGTCTTGGTTCGGGGCCATGGCCAAGGCTTTGGTGTGCAATGGAACCGAGGCCATAGCTTGAGACATGAAGACTTGGAAAATCTTCATCGTCGTCATCCTCACTACAGCTTGAAGTTGAGCCACGGATTAAGAGACGAGGACTTGAAGTCTCTTCATGGTCTTCATCCTTACTACAAATTGAACTTGAGCCACGACTAAAGACATGAGGACTTGGAGGATCTTCATTGTCTTAACTCTCACTACAAGTTACTTCACGTTCATCTTGGTACTCATCCGTACTATCAATGCTATATTCATCGCCGCATTCACCACATGGTTCAAAATTCTCATCACCATCAAATTGGCAACTAGCATCACCACATGATTCATCACCACTATCATCATGGCATTGAGAAGTACCATCGTCATAATACTCTCCTTGGTCACAAGATTCACAATCACTATCTTGCAACATTGTGCCTGAAAAATTGAACAAACTAGATATATATAGACGTTAGTAAATAATCTCTCCCTCACTTGTTTAAACACTCGTGTTTAGGTGTTTAGGTCACTCAAAAAATACGTGCTCACAAACACTCAACTTCGCGTTCTCCGTGTACCTGCACACTTAAACAAGGGTTAGAAAATAAATCTCTCCCTCACGTGTTTAACAGTCGTGTTTAATCTCTCGCAAAAGATAGCCTCACAAATCGCTCAATACATCCACATACAAAGCTTGCTCACCACACAACTCCTTACCGCAAACAAACTTGTGATTCGAATCAAGCGTTTCGTCAACAACTACCTTCGTAAGTGCTCAAGATTAGAACAAGATTAGGAAAGATTAAACTCAACAATAGACTCAAGAAGAATTACAAAGACTTAAGAGAAAGCTGAATTTTTTTTTCAGAATTCCAAGAAAATTCAAAATTTTAATTTTTGGGGAAATTTTTTGAATTTCCGTTGGAGAAAATGAAGGCTGGAAAAATTGGATTTAAATGTGTAAAAGACTCAAAGAAAGACTCAAAGAATTAATGAAAAATACTTGGAAGTTTAGGACTCAAAATAACTTAAGTTTAGGACTCAAAAAGTTTAAAACTCAAGTTTAGGACTTGAGTTTAAGGACTTGTTTAAAATTCAAGTATAAGGAAAAGGACAGCTGGACACAAGGAAGAAGAGGAGGACGTGCTAGCCTTGGGGAAAAGTGGGTTTATTTGGTTGGAATTGTATTATTTAGTTAGGAATGTTTGTTACTTTGGTCAAACTGTCAAAGATTTTGGGTGAGTTGGCTTATTGCATTTAATGCAAAGGATGAGGATGTTTGACTCTTGTTGTATGTGTTGGCGGGCCAAGTGAGGGGAATATAATTAATTATTTGGCAAACACTTGGCGAAAGGTTTTGTGTATCAATTTTGGATCAAAAAGTGTCAAGAGCCAAGAACACTAAGAACTCAAGATAAACACCAAGAACACACCCAAATGATTTTCTCAAGATTTCAAAATTTTAATTTTGCCAAAGTGATCACAACCAACAATCAAAATTCCACTTGAAATAGATTTTGAAAATATCGCACGAAACTCAAGATTCCAAGGAAGAAAGGTTCTAACAGTTTTGACAAAAACTAGAAAAAATTCGCTAGGCGGCCAAAAGCTCCGCTACCACTTGATGTGATCCTGCCTAGGGTTAGTAAGCCAGATTACATATGGATCTCATGGAGGATCTAGCCAAGCGAATCATCTAACGAACACCATGTCCACACGAAAGAAAAGACACAAAATATGTATATTTAGCGGAGAAATCACACAAAGAGCGATGGGAAGGTGGGAGTTACCGGGAATTAGAAGATGGATGGAAGGGACGGAGATGAGCACACATGAAGTAGCGACAATCACATGAACGATTGCTTGATCAAGATATAATCCGAGGGCCAAGTTGGGACTCGTTTCTATGGATGATCAAATAAGAAAAATATATATTTCATTCACACAAATCGTCAACACGATTACAAGCTTTGATTTCCCGGAGAGAGATCGGGAGGAGTAATCTCAAACTCAAGCGATCCCTCTCAAGGAATTAAAATGTTGAGCCATGGCTTAGTTGACAAGAGAAAGGAGTAATCTCACTTTACAAAAATCAACTAAATGTCTAAGCTCCCTAAGAAAAGGAAGAAATAAGCTATTTATAGTTTGTACACAAATTGGGCTTGAAAAGCCCTTAAAAATGTTGTTTCGAGCGAGCTGACGATTTCTGGGCGTAATTACTTCATGTCTGGACGTAATTACGCCGTGCCTGCTACGAACAACCCAAAACCTTCTGTTTTGGACGTAATTATGTCAAGAGGACAACGTAATTACGTCAGGGCGACGTAATTACGTCAGGAGGCCAACGTAATTACTTCAGAAGCAGTAGCGCACATGGTAGAGCAGAGCACGCGGACATAATTTACGTCGTATCTGGGTGTAATCACGCCGAGCTTGCGCGCCAAAATGTTTATTCGAATATCTCTCAATCCACTCGTCCAATTAGGCTGAAATTTGGACACAAACTAGTTGACATCTTGAAGATTATGAAACGGGGTGGATTGCGAGCATTTGACCTCTTTAAGACTGAGGTGTTGTCAGTGCAAGTGCTACAACACTTCGACCCTTGGCCTTGGGAACTCCTTGCTAGACTTGGCCACAAGATGACCTTCTTGTGGTTGGACCTCTTGGATGAAGCATTTGTAGTCGAGGCTTTGTGGCGCACGTTGGGAAAGTTTGGCTTTGCTGGAGGCCTTGGGTAAGTGCGCGTATCCTTGTGACTTGCTAGGGCTAGACGTGCCTCTACTTCATGGCTCTCTCAGCCATCTTGGGAGTTCCGTTCGTCTAGGCCTAGGCATGGTGAGGAATTGGCACTTGATTCCCGACCTTGGATATGATTAACGCTCATTTGCAAGGCTCGGCTGCCCGTGACCGGTCCTCTTGGCTTTATACCAAATTGTTCCAACTCGAAGGGGGCCGTGATCACATCAAAAGGTTTGACACTGTCAAAGCTCTGCATTCATGTAAGATGGCTTAAGGTGCATCTGTCAGTACTCATGTTATGAAGATGAAGAGCCACATTGATCACCTTGAGAGACTTGGATTTCCTATTAGTTAAGAGTTGGCTACAGATTTGGTTTTAAATTCCCTAACTGATAAATATGATCAGTTTGTTATAAACTATAACATGGGTAACATGGAAAAAATCATTTTTGAATTGCATGGGATGCTGAAGACAGCTGAATAAAACATCAAGACAGTGTCTGCCCCTATCTTTATAGTTCATAAAGGAAAAGGAATGGCAATAAAGGTGGCTATGGTAAGCCTAACCCTAAGCCTATGAAGAACAAATCTAAGATTCCAAAGGTTGGAGCTTGCCATTTCTACAATGAACCTAGTCATTGGAAAGAAATTGCAAGTTATATCTAGAAGATTTGAAGAATAAGAAGAGTAGTGAGACTACTGCTTTAGGTATTTATGTTATATAAATTAATCTTTCTATTCCTACTTCTTAGGTATTAGATACCGGTTGTGGAACTCACATATGTGTAAATGTGTAGGATCTGAGAAGAAGTAGACCTTTGAGAAAGGGAGAGACGGACCTACGAGCTTGTGATGGAGCAAGAGTTGTTGATAAAGCTGCAGGAACTTATGAACTTTTTTTGCCTAGTGGGCTTGTTTTGGTTTTGAACAATTGTTATTTTGTTCCAGCTTTGAGTAGGAACATAATTTCGGTTTCTTGTTTGGAACAAGATGTATTTGATTTGATTATTAAGAATAATAAAATTTCAATTCTTTGAGATACTATACATTATACAAACGTTGATTTACGTAATGGCATTTATGTTCTAAACCTTGATGTACCAAATGAACAACCCATTTATAACATATCTACCAACCAATTTAAATCCAATGATTTAAACCCATCCTACCTATGGCATTATCGTTTAGGCTGTATACATAAGAAACGTATATCAAAACTTCATAAGGATAGATTTTTGAGTCAATTTGATTTTGAATCGTATGACACATGTGAATCTTGTTTATTGGGGAAAATGATAAAAGATCCCTTTACTGGTCAAGGTGAAAGGGCTAGTGATTCGTTGAGCCTTATATATACTGATGTATGCGGTCCAATGAGTACTGCTGCTAAAGGTGGATATCAATACTTCATTACATTCATATATGATTTCAGTAGATATGGTTATATCTACGTAATGAAACATAAACATGAAAGTTTTGAAATGTTTAGGACTTTCCAGAATGAAGTACAAAATCAACTTGGCAAGACAATTAAAGCACTTCGATCTGATCGAGGTGGTGAATATTTGAGCCAGTAGTTTGATGATCATCTTAGAAATTGTGGAATTATTTCACAATTAACTCCTCTAGGAACGCCACAATGGAATGGTGTATCTGAAAGGAGGAATCGTTGGATATGGTCTGATCTATGATGAGTCAAACTGATCTTTCTCCTACCTTTTGGGGCCATGCCCTAGAAACAATTGCATTCACACTAAACTGTGTTCCAACTAAGGTAGTACAAAAGACACCATATGAGATATGGATAGGTAAAGTACCTAATTTATCTTTTCTTAAGATTTGGGGGTGTGAAACTAATTAGGACCCAAATCTGATAAATGCATTTTTGTGGGGTATCCTATAGAAACTAAAGGATACTACTTCTATAATTCATCTGAGAACAAAGTGTTTGTTGCTCGAAATGGAGTTTTTCTAAAGAATGAGTATATCTCTAAAAGAATCAGTGGGAGTAAATTAAATCTCAAAGAAGTTCGAGAACCACAAAATGACACTTCAATGCCTGAGGAACCTACTCAAGATCAACGAGAAGTTGTTGCATCTAAAGAAGTTCAATGTCAATCTAGTAGGACTAGACAAGAGCTTGAGAGATATGGATTTCTCATTACTTAAGGAGAAAAGGTTTTAATTATGGATCAAAATGAGCCTACATCCTATCATGAGGCTATGTCCAGTTCAGACTCTAAGAAATATTTTGAAGCCATGAATTCTAAAATGCAATCTATGTGTGACAATCAATTATTGACTTTGATTAACCCACTTGATGGGATAAAAATCATTGGGTGCAAATGGGTTACACATATGCTAGCTTCCAAACTGGCCATGATGATTCAAGATCACAATCACGATTTGTTTTCCTTCTGAATGGAGGTGTTATGAGATGGAAAGTTTCAAGCAAGCAACTGTGACAGATTCTACAACCGAACCTGAGTATATAGCAGCATCAGGTACAACTAAGGAGGTTATTTGGATCAAGAAGTTTGTTGGTGATCTAGGCATTGTTCCTAACATTGCTAATACAATGGACATTTATTGTGATAATAATTGTGTCATTGCTCAAGGAAATGAACTTAGATTACATCAACAGTGTAAACATATACTCAGACGTTACCATCTGATTCAAGAGAGTCAAGATATGCAAAGTGCCGACAGACAACAATAATGTTGATCCTCTTATAAAGCCTCTTCCACGGGCAAAGAATAAGCGTCATGTTAGATTTATGGGTATTGGATACTTGTATGATTAGACTAGTACAAGTGGAAGATTATTAATGTAATTGTTTGATTGGATGTTTTGGATTACTATCCTTATTTTATTTTATTATTTTTATTATAATGTTTATATGTTTACTTATAATAAATTGTCCCTAGTTTGTTATTATTGTACGAGTAATAATAAATTATGACTAGTATGGTTTTGATTGATAATCATAAGCTGATTATGGTGTATGACAAATCAAAATCATAGGTACTTTTGTGGAGACAGAATACTAGACCGACCCGCTATGAAATTACTACATGGGTTGATGTCATAAGTAATTATCATAGTAGATATGTTATTGAATCCTTAAACTTGAGATTATCATAGATTCCTACATAAGGAATAACATTCTTTAACTTAATCAAACATTGTCATTAACTAGACAATCATAAATATTAAGATTGGACTTGTTAAGATCTATGCAGTTGAAATGTATGATCAAGATGAAATTTGTCCCTCTGTTTGAAGAGATATCTTTGGGCCCTTCGATAAGTAAGACTGAGAAATACATGGTCATGTTCAAATGAATTGATAAAGTGATAAATGTCATTTATTTTATCAGTTTACTTAGAGATCGAGTGTAAATGATTGAACTGATTAAGGGTGACAAGAACCATGCCTTATGTTCAATCAAGATGTCGTGTGATAAAAAGTATTGTCATATAGATACGAGAGGTTGAGTCAAATCAATCGACGTTTATTTAACTTGGGTAGTCATAACGTCTTGCTAGAGGCCGCTTATGACTTATAGACAAAGTGTGTTGTTCTACTACCAATGTTAGATGAACCTACAAGACAAATGTGTTGACTCTTTTGAGATTGGTATAAGTTTTAGGGCAAGTAGAGATTGTTAGTCTTATGCCCGAAAAACTAACCAATTGGATCAAAAGAATATATAGTAATTATTTAAGGAGTTAAATAAATACTAGATGCGATTTTATTGTGATATTATTTGATAATAGATTTTATTGAGATATTATTTGATAATATCTTATATATACTATATAGGGATTTTTGATTATATAATACTCTCTCTCTCCGGATTTACTTGACGCGGGCCCACGAATCACAAAGATTAAGGCATAGTGGGCCAACGTCAGAAATACACCAGTTTTTTGTGATTTTCCGGACTTTTTTCCTGTTTTCTTTCCTTCACCTCTGACACCCACATCTCTCACTCTACCCACCACCATCACGCCATCTCCATCTCCACTGCCTTCTTCCCAGAAATTAATCAATTAACCCACATCTAAACCACAAAATAAAAAATGCAGAGGATAACAAAAATAAAAAATTAATCAATTAACCCACATCTAAACCACAAAATAAAAAATGCAGAGGATAACAAAAATAAAAAAATTAATCAATTAACCCAACCCACATCTAAACCACACAAAAAAAAATGCAGAGGATAACAAAAATAAAAAATTAATCAATTAACCCACATCTAAACCACAAAATCTAAAACACAATCATCTTTTTCTTTGGTTTTTTAGGTATGGATTTTTTGGTTTTCAAATTAAAATTAAAGTTCCTGTTCCTGTTTATCTTTTTCTTGATGGTTCTGCAAGTTTGGGTCTTTTGGGTACTGGGTTTTAGAGAAAAGGTGATTACTTTTTTGATGGGTGGATGAGTTTTGGAGATAATGGTGATTAGGTCATCAAATCTGACCATGAAAAGTTTGATTTCTTGCAGATCTACTGATTACATTGCATTTCATCATGTTTTTACTATCCATTTACTTATTATTTGGGCAGTAAACCTACTGATTTATCCTTGTATTTCCCATATCTTAGCAGTTCTGGTCTGGAGGCAATTTATAGAAGAATATGACTTGTGGAGCACTGAAGCTGTTTTCCCGAGTCTTGGCCTAGCGCTTGGCCAAGACTCCTTCGCATTCAACGTGTCGCACCACCAGATCATCTTGGCCAAGACTCCGGCCAAGACTGATTCGCAAGAGAGGAATCATGAGCAGCGGCGTTGGGCCTTGCGAGCTGGAAAATCACAGCTGTCCAGCAAGAAAGAGAAGGATCAAGAAGATATTTATTTAAGAATCCTATCAAGGATCTCCTTCCATCTTTATATATTTTAAATTCCTATTTTTATTCAAAACAAATCAGGATAATATTTTAGGAGATATTTTAGGAGATTATTTAGGAGATTATTTAGGAGATTGAGTTGGAGAAGGACAGAGGAGTTTTAGCTTACTTATAGCTGAACTTGTCCTCCTCTTCTCATGCTCTCTTCTTCTTCCCCAATTCGACATTGATATACTTTTGCTCCGGGATTTAAATCTTTGAATCCACGGATTTATTTTATTTATGCAAGCAAGTATTTTCATAATTTGTTCATGAGTACATCTAGTTAATCACCATTCTTGGTAAGAGCTTGAGGGTTATGTTTCTTATATTTCGTGAGATCTAATTACTCTTAATAATCTCTATTTTTGTAATTATTTATTTTCTGGTTTCTTTACTTCCTTGTTTAAGTTTAGAACTGACAATTCAGATTTTAGCTTGGGAGACCTAGTTAAATGAATAATACAACTCAGACCCGATTGACAACCGTGGGCCTCGACTGACAACCGAGGGTAAACTTGAGTTGGGTGTTGTCTTATCAACAGTAGCACTGCAGATTTCGAGATGAACACCATTGAATCAGTGATCGAATCATAAGAACATAGCCCGCTCATGCTCTTACCGGGAACCTCCTTTTTACTTTTTTCAATCTTGACCCCCTATTTTGGCCAAGCCTTTGGCCAATACTGTTTTGAGCTATTTTATTTCTTTCTATTTTTGTCTTTATTTTCAGATTCAACCAACCAAATTTAGTGACGAGGAAGTCAACCAAGAACTACAAATCCCCCGAAGTCTCTGTGGACGATCCTCTTACCACCATCTACAAGTTCCTTGTGGACAAGTGATAAGTTGTATTTCTACCCCTTTTTCATATCTATTATACACTTATATTTGACGTGCTCGACACGCGATCAAATTTTGGCACCGTTGCCGGGGACTTCTAATGATTTTGTAGTTTTTGTTTTTATTTTTGTGTTTTTATTTTTTAGTTTTGCAGTCTTGGCCACGAGCTTAGCCAAGCAGCAGGCCAAGCTGAACCACAGGATCCAAACATGGCAGAAAATCAACAAGAGCCAACCATGAGGGAATTGAATAGGACAGCAGAACAGGAAACCTTTTCCTGTATTAACTTACTAGCTGTAGCGAGTGATTGGTCTATAAAGACTAATATGGTGGCCAATCTCCCTAAATTCTATGGCTATTCGAATGAAAATCCATTCAACCATCTAAGGAATTTACATGTTCAATGTGATATCATGAAACCTGCTGCAGTGAACATACAAAGAGCAAAACTGAAGGCCTTCCCATGTTCTCTTGAAGGGGCAACCCAAAATTAGTTTTACAGCTTGCCGCACAACACCGTCAACACGTGGGCTGGGATGTCTAACATGTTCCTCAACAAATTTTGGAATGCGACAAAGGCAGGGACAGCTAGGAAGAACATGGCTATTGTTTTGCAAAGAAGCAACGAGAGTTTCAGTGAATATCACCAAAGGTTTCGTGAGTTGTAAGAGGTTTTTCCCACCCACGGAGTTGCAGATCAAACGATGATCCAGTATTTTTATGATGGGATGCTTCCGAGCAGCAAAGAAAAAGTGGATGCAGCAGCTGGTGGAGCGTTGCAAGACCTGACTGTTACAAGGGCCAAACTGTTACTTCAAACAATAGCAGATAATTGCCAAAACAATCTTGTTTCAGAAAAAAATTCTATTCCTTCCACTCTTAATGCTATTAATGTTGAACAAAGGTTGAATGAATTAACTGACATGGTTAAAAATATTTCTGTTAACATTATAGGTACAAAGCCAACAGGAGTTCCAAAACAGGTAGCCATGGTTTGTGGAATATGCCAACAGCAGGATCACCTAACCCACAATTGCTACATGGTACAACATCCAGGTGATCCAGTCCAGATGAATGCAGCATACGGATACAACTAGGGGCAACAATTCCCCATTAATTTCCAACATTCTATGCCGCACCCTCTACAACAGAATCTTGGCCTACGTCTAGGCCAAGCTCCTGGCCAAGATTCTGTGCCACAGTTACCGCCTGCTCCTCAACCTCTGCAAATTGCTGGCCCACCTATGGAAGAGACTCTCCAAAAGTTCATGATAGCAACCCAGTCCAGCCTAGTAGAGATGCAGAAATAGATCGCTCAATTGTCACAAAAACAGCAGCCTGACCAAGGTAGATTATCCATGCACAATGTGAGTGCTATGCATCTCAGAAGTGGAAGTGTGATAAATAAGTTAGACGATGAGGAAGAAGATGAGGAGGATGAGGAAATCCAAACAGAACTGATCTTGGCCAAGCCCATGACCAAGCTCAACATTCCAGAAAAAACAGCAAAGAAAGAACCAGTCTTGGCCAAGCCAGGTAAGAAGGTCGTATCTCAAGAAGAAGAGATAGAAATTCCACCTCCTTTCCCTCCTAGGCCTGCAAAGACTAAAAGGGAGAAAATGCAACAGGAATTTATGAACATTTTTGGAAAAATTGTTGTCAATATTCCTATGCTTGATTTAATTGCTAAAGTTCCTAGTTATGCTAAATACCTTAAAACATTGTGCAGCAGCAGGAAGAAACTTGCAGGAGAAGGGAGAATAAATGTGACTCAGAATGTATCTGCAATCTTACAGGCAAAACTTCCAGAAAAATGCGAGGATCAAGGCACTTTTACAATTCCATGCAAAATAGGTAACCAACAAGTGGAAAAAGCTTTATGCGACTTGGGAGCAGGTATCAATGTGATGTCTTTTTCTGAGTATAAAAAATTGAACATTGGTATCATGAAAGAAACTAGGGTAGTAATTCAACTTGTTGACGGATCTATTATACTCCCTAAAGGAATTGTGAAAAATGTATTGGTGCAGGTGAATGATTTTATTTATCCTGTAGACTTTTATATTGTGGAGATGAACACTAACCTACCTTCCAACTTGACGGATGTGCTGTTAGGAAGGCCATTCCTAAGAACAGCAAGAGCCAAAATTGATGTGTATCATGGACGTATTACCTTAGAATATTGTGGTACAACAATAAAGTTTGACATGCATGATGCCAACAAAAATCCTAATAAAACGCATAGTGACAACTTTGTGGGCAGCCTTGGATATGATACTGATAAGGGTTATGAATCAAATGCAACTAACCCTTCTGATGGTGTTCTTAGCAGGGGAAATTCGGATGAAAAGTTGAAGGAAGAAGAATTTGTGGCTAATGATGGTTTGCAAGACATTGTTTCTGATCTTGAATTTTTTGAACCAAATACTGATATTTATAACAGCCATGAATTACCAAAATTTTATCCTAACCTTCCACCTTCAAGTGTGCAGGAACCAGAAATTGAGCTTAAAAGCAGTCTTGGCCTCGAGCTTGGCCAAGCCGTAGGCCAAGATTCATCTCTGCCAGCTAGCCCACCCAAAGCCATGGACTGGTGGACTGACCATCTTCTCAAGATGTTTCCTACTGTCCACAGTAGCCAAAACTCACCTTTTGTGATGCAGGGACAATAGAATTATGAGCTAGAACAACCTCCCGACCCATTTAATTTTATACCTTTAGGGGTTGTCCAAGGAATGTCACCCAAGAGTCCTGTCAAGCTTAGAGCATGGAGCGAATTTGGGAAAGTTTCTTGATAAGAAATCCACAGCAATGTCGAGCCCAAGACAATAAATAAGGGCGCTTCATGGGAGGCAACCCATGTTTTTTATTACATCTATTTTTATTTTTAATTTTTTTTAATAAATAAGTTCAGAGGTTTTTCGTTGATCCACCTCTCATTCTTTACACTTGTTTCCAGGGCTGCTGCAGCGCAAGGAAGGCATTCATATCAGAGGAAAAATTCAGCTTCGGCGGTTGTCTTGGCCAAGACATTTTTCCAGAACCAGCCAAGCAGCCCCTCTAGTTGCGAATCTAGGCCAAACATCAGGCCAAGACCCTCCCACTCTAGCAGCTTGACCAGCTTTTTCCCCCAGGTCTTTTCTTTCTTTTCTTTTTATCCTTTCTGTTTTTATTTGTCTCTCCACACAATGAGGACATTGTGTCTTTCAAGTGTGGGGAGGGAGTCAGTTGTGAGAGTCTGTTTTGTGTTTTGTTGTGAATATTGATTGATATTTTTTTGATATTTTTGAGTCAGTTTTTGCGTTTTTTCTTTTTTCTTTTTGCATAAGTATGCCAGTCTTGAGTCTGTTTTGTATGAATTTTTGTTCTTTTCTTTTTATGTTTGTTTGAGTCTGTCTTTATGAGTGTACACCGCCCAGTCTTTAACTTAGGCTGTTTAGTCAACCACTGAAATTGCAAGTAGACACTTGTCTAGGCGGAACAATGCTTTAGTAATAGGGAAGCGAATGAGCGTAACTTGATCAATGCCTAAGGGGCATATTATCTAATGTCACCCAAACAAACACTATCCACATGGTCTAAAGGACGTCTAGCTTAAACCTTAACGAACATTAGGGTGTCTAGGCTCACTGCGTCTGATTTGAGTGTGTTGTTCTATCTGTTTGAGTGTGAGACATAAAAAGGTGCTGGAATGTCATAGCAGAATATAGCAAAGGTGGAAGTTCTGGGTGCCCAAAAAGAACAAGCCCTGTCTATATTTGATGCCTGTAAAAATACATAGGGCATAGAAAAAATGATGATGCATATGTCTGTAAAAATACAAAGGACATATAGAAAAAAAGAGAGAATAAATCTGCTGAAAGTGATTTAAATGGCACTAGTCTTTAGGCACATTTGGATAGAATAGCACTTCGGTGGGACTCAAATCTGTGGTGAGTTTTGACCCCTATACATTATAAACAAAATCTAGCAGGATGTCTTGATACCATTTGGATGAGGTTTGTTTAGGGTATTGATTTGTCCTTGTTAGTCTAGCATTGGGTCGCTTAGGGAAGTGTCTTCGTAAATTCAGTGGTGAGGTGAACAGCTGAAAGGAGAACTCTGGGGGTCATGGTGTCTGTTCTGTTTTGTTGTGTTTTTATTTTTATTTTTTGAGTCTTTGAGTCTGTATGCTTGGGGGCAAGCATAGTTTAAGTGTGGGGAATTTGATTACATTGCATTTCATCATGTTTTTACTATCCATTTACTTATTATTTGGGTAGTAAACCTACTGATTTATCCTTATATTTCCCATATCTTAGCAGTTCTGGTCTGGAGGCAATTTATAGAAGAATATGACTTGTGGAGCACTGAAGTTGTTTTCCCGAGTCTTGGCCTAGCGCTTGGCTAAGACTCCTTCGCATTCAACGTGTCGCACCACCAGATCGTCTTGGCCAAGACTCCGGCCAAGACTGATTCGCGAGAGAGGAATCATGAGCAGCGGCGTTGGGCCTTGCGAGCTGGAAAATCACAGCTGTCCAGCAAGAAAGAGAAGGATCAAGAAGATATTTATTTAAGAATCCTATCAAGGATCTCCTTCCATCTTTATATGTTTTAAATTCCTATTTTTATTCAAAACAAATCAGGATAATATTTTAGGAGATTATTTAGGAGATTATTTAGGAGATTGAGTTGGAGAAGGACAGAGGAGTTTTAGCTTACTTATAGCTGAACTTGTCCTCCTCTTCTCACGCTCTCTTCTTCTTCCCCAATTCGACATTGATATACTTTTGCTCCGGGATTTCATTCTTTGAATCCACGGATTTATTTTATTTATGCAAGCAAGTATTTTTATAATTCGTTCATGAGTACATCTAGCTAATCACCATTCTTGGTAAGAGCTTGAGGGCTATGTTTCTTATATTTCGTGAGATCTAATTACTCTTAATAATCTCTATTTTTGTAATTATTTATTTTCTGGTTTCTTTACTTCCTTGTTTAAGTTTAGAACTGACAATTCAGATTTTAGCTTGGGAGACCCAGTTAAATGAATAATACAACTCAGACCCGATTGACAACCGTGGGCCTCGACTGACAACCAAGGGTAAACTTGAGTTGGGTGTTGTCTTATCAACAGTAGCACTGCAGATTTCGAGATGAACACCATTGAATCAGTGATCGAATCATAAGAACATAGCCCGCTCATGCTCTTACCGGGAACCTCCTTTTTACTGTTTTCAATCTTGACCCCCTATCTTGGCCAAGCCTTTGGCCAATACTGTTTTGAGCTATTTTATTTCTTTCTATTTTTGTCTTTATTTTTAGATTCAACCAATCAAATTCAGTGACGAGGAAGTCAACCAAGAACTACAAATCCCCCGAAGTCTCTGTGGACGATCCTCTTACCACCATCTACAAGTTCCTTATGGACAAGTGATAAGTTGTATTTCTACCCCTTTTTCATATCTATTATACACTTATATTTGACGTGCTCGACACGCGATCATCTACCAAGAAAATAAATCTACAGCAAAATGAAGAAGAAGATGAAGATACAGGAGGAGGAAGAAGAAGGTTTCTTATTATCGGTGGCTGGTGGTGGTGGTTGTTTGTAGTTGCAGGTGGCGGCGACTGGTGGTAGAGGCTGGTGGTTGTTTGCACCGGTAACTGGGGGTGGTGGTATGTTTTTGTTAATGGTGGTTGGAGGCGAGAGGAGGGTGAGGAATGAGGAAGAGTAAAATACTGGATTGGATGAGAAAATGAGGAATGAGGAAGAGTAAAATGAGGAATGCATGGACAAAAAGGTAAAGTACTAACAAAAGCAGGCCTGTTACCCGAAGGCATCAATTAAAGAGGAACTGTGAGTTTTTCGCTAAAACGTCACCTAAATCCGGATGGAAGGAGTATATATTAAGATATATATTTAAATAACTACTTACAAGTGAAATCGTATATATATCATAAAAATGCATAAGAGAAACATAACATTAGAAATGCACAAAATAGAGAAAAGTGAAAGAGTTACACAGACTCTCTTTTCTCTTGGTGCTAGCATACTATAATCTGTCAGACTTTAGTTCATTGGTGTGGATTCCAATAGAGGGTGTTCATCTCAGCAAGGCAACATCTATTGATTCGATTCAAGCTTGAGTGGTTGAATCTCACCTTTAGAATCAAGGTTTCAGTTTTGTTTGTTTAATTGATTTTGTCTTCCTAGTGTAAGGTACACGATACGATTTCTTGTTTATCATATGATTTATTCGTTTGCATAGTTCTTGGATTAGGTTTCTGTTTTCAGTCTGCCGCTGCAATTGTGATCGAAACCTAACACGCAATCCTCGAGAACTATTGTAATTGTACAGATTAGAGATTAAGGTGATCAGACTTATACCTAATATGAAAAATATTGGCATTATATCAATGAATGGATGAACACAAATGTAGAAACTATAATAACATTTAGATCTCACAATTAATCTGAATCATACACCTTTATTGCCTTCACTAGAAAAAGAAAATTTAGCTAGAATTAAATATGATTAACAATAAATGGAAAAAATACGAAATTGCATAAAAATCCCATTTTCTATGGAAGAAGACAACGGGAGCAAGTTTGAAACACAACTGATAAGAAACTAAGGTCCTCTTGGTTAAGCCGTGTGTCATTAGCCACGACCAACAACACACTATTGGGAACTAGCGGCATGCCACTAGTCATGGGGGTCTTAATTTTGGTACGGGTCACTGCCCTGTGGCAGCCTAACAACTCTTATGCAGGTCCTACCCTTAGCTGCCTGTGGTGTACTTGTTTCGAATGACTTGCATTTGGTTATCGGATACGACAAGGTTAGGAGGTGGGGCTGGCTTTCAGGGGCCCGTGGTGAGGACATTTGGGAAGCCTCGATTGGCCACCTTATCTTGTTCTTCAAGGTCAGCGTCATTCTCCTGTCATTCCTCTATGGATTTGCAAGTAACATGATCCTTATTCGGTTCGGCGGGGGCCTTAGGAGCCACGGTGCTTGGAAGGGTAGGACTTGTGGAGGCCCCGGTGGGGGCCTTTTGATTAAATACAAGGATTTGCAACATACTCAACATCTCCTTATGTCTACGTTCCATCACAACTTGATTACGCTCCATGGACTCCATTCGGGAATTCATTTTAGCTAGCGCTGGACTAATGGATTCGTCGGACTTGGCATCATTGTTGCCAACTACGTTTGCGTCGGATATGGTTTGTTTGGTACCTGCACACTTACTTAAACGTTAGTAGATAATCACTCCATCACATGTTTTAACTCTCGTGTATGGTCACTCATAAAAGATAGCCTCATAAATCACTCAAGAAAACCTTACACAAATTGCTTGCACACCGCGCAATCCTTACTGCAATCAGCCTCATGGTTCAAGTTAAGCGTTTGTTCACAACTGCCTTCACCAGTACTCAAGTAATTAAAACAAGATGAGAGAAGGATTTTAGAAATACAAGACTCAGGAAGAATACTGGACAGAAGTGAGAAAAAACTCAAAAGAAGGTAAGACTCAAGACATAAGACTCGATAAGACTCTATAGGAGGTTTGAGTTTGGGGAGCCAAAAATCTTTTTGGTTAGAGAAAATCTTATGAAAACTTGTTAGAAGGAAGGTAAGAGATTAATGTGAAAGGTTTTGGTCAGGTGGTGATGGAAAGGAACAGTTTGGTCACTCACTCTCGTCAGTTTCTAGCTAGCGAAGTTAGGGTAGGGTACATTTGGGTTTTTGTGTTGTACTTCTTTTCTTTCTTTCTTTCTTTCTTTGTTTTTTTTTTTTGAATTTTAGGTTTTAGCTGGATAGAAGAGAAGTACTGAAAGGCTAGATGCTAGATGTACTTGGTACCTTGCTGCACTAAACGGTTTCTAGCTAGGTGAAGATAGAAGTAGACTAGGTGTTGGTTGAGGAAAATCCGAAAAAGGTGAGGTGAGGGGGAGGGGCGCCGCTGGCTTGCATTTAATGCAATAGATGGATATGTGATGGTCGGAGATGGAAGGGAAAGGGTTGTTTAATGGGAAACAAAATGTTTCAGAAAGTTTGAAATGTTTTGGATCAAACTCCCTCACTCTCACTCAAAGGTTGAAGCTCTCGGATGACCCGGATTAACACCATATGAACATCTTTCTGTTTCTTTGATCTCTTGGACTACTAAATGCTGGAATAAAATTCACCACCTTATATCAAACAAAACTATGATGAAAGGAGAACATGTTAGACGTAAGAAACACAAGAATTGATGGAGGAAAACTCAGCTGACATTGTTCACAAGATGAAAACTTCTACACCTCTCGACAAAGTTGGCCCAAATGCATAAAAATTTCAAAAACACAACGAGAAACCTAAAAAGGAAAACGTTTAAGACATGTTATGAAAGGATTTGACACAAACAATGGAAGCTTTTTGGTGGGAAGATTAAGACACAAGAACGTGAACTCTATGGCGCCAAGAGCTCCGCTACCACATGATGCGCTCCAGCTCGTTGTGCAATAAGTTGTAGTGTATGGAGGCTCTTGGTTAGGATCTAGACCGAGAGGTCACACTAAACATTGACACGATCAAGTACAAGGACACATAAAAGGAGGACTCAGAAACGCAGCGGACGGAAGGAAGATAAGATACAAAAGATAGGAGGAGGTTACAGTTGGAGTGAAGACAGACTGAATGGACGAAGTTGAACATGGCGAATAGTATAGAAAATACACGAGACTTGAAGAATATAATGTTGGGAAATGATAGGTGATGCGTACATATATTTCTTACACAAAATAGCAATCAATGATTATAAGGTTTGATTTCCCAAAGAGAGATAGAGAGGAGTCTTAGTCACGCCAAAGTGACCTATCAAACCTCACTATGAGGCTCGCTCACTAGTAATTCCCATAAAGAACAATTTGGCACACATAAGCATTTTTGCTTGAATAAATACCCATCATGTCTATAGAACTTAGATTCAGTAGTAGTCACGCAATTATTATAAATATCACCGAAATTGGAATCACTAGGGTAAAGAGAAATAATGTGTGAAAATCCAAGTAGCTTGGCACTAAGAGACAAAATAAGCGCGTACCTTCGAGATAGTGCGTCAGCCACTACATTGTCCTTACCTTGTTTGTATTGAATGTGGTAGGTAAAAGACTCTATAAACTCCATCTAATTCGCATGACGCTTATTCAATTTACCTTGTCCCTTGAGGTACTTCAAACTCAAGTGTTACGTGTGTACTATAAACTCGCGCGACATCAAATAATATTGCCAAACCTCTAGCACACGCACAAGGGCGTAGAGCTCCTTGTCATAGATTGGATACCTAAGTTGAGCATCCTTGATGGGCGTCGAACCCATCAAAAATAAATATAAGAGTTACAATTCACTACTAAGAACAAATTTCTTGTAGATAGCAGTAAGAGGATCGAACCACAGAGAGAAATGGTACAATTCTTTGTGTGAAGTTATGATGACAAAATAACACTTAGGTGATTTGTGAGTGTTTGTGATAGAACTAAAACTGAAAAGTAAATAGAGCATGCATTGTCTTGCCCAAGAATGATATTCTTGGTCAAGAGGATTGATTTGGGAGTATAGATCTAGTATGAGGGGAATTCCTAGTAGAGGTTGGCGGTTATGAGACAAGACATGTAATCATCGACACAGAGATATTCATCTTCAATCCATAGAGTTGCTATAGGATCAAGGTACGCTTATGACCCCTGCTTCCCTCCTGTGTCAACATCATCTCAGGAATGCTTAGTGACGATGCCTTACCTATCAACACCTTACTGGTTAAAGGGTTTACCGAGTTGATAGCTGGCTTGAGTCGATTACACCTCTGCGGCACAATCGTCCTCAATGGCTTAGGGGAAGACAACTCCAGACTAGTATCCTCGATTGTCAGTCGGGACTGGATTTTATTAACCTTTCCCCCTACCGTTTCCTGGATACACCCAGTAGCACGTAGGATTCTACTTCGATCTTCTTGGTCGATAATCCACAACCAAGAAGAATGACTGTTGTGTGGCCTGTTCAATTCTCGATTAGCTAATTCTAAAACCAAGCAGAAAACATGTTAAGATTAAGTGCGGGATCAATTAAATGTTGATATAAAGATTAATAAGAACGATTGGATCTCATGCATATTCAAGCTCATGCCTTATTGCCTCTACTAAGAAAAGGGTGCTTAGCTACTCATACACATAATCATAAAACAAAATACGCAATATATTAAAATGATGATAATAATCCTTCGTTTCCGGAGGAGCAAAGTGTGTGAAAATGGAGATGAAAAGATTAGAGAGAAGGTTGCGCCTCCGTCGTCCTCTCTCTCTCTTCTAAGAAGACTATAAGTAGTTTCTAAAAATAATCCCCAAGCGGAAATTACGAGAATCGTATCTTAATCAACTTCAATTTTATTTGATTGCCCTCATCCTCACAAGGAAGTATAATCCGATCAGATCAAAGGATCGCGTCTTTAATCATCCGAGGTTAGCGTTGTGACCAAAAAGGCAGGAAAAGATCATGTGCCAGCTCATGCCATCCATAATCTGCTCCGCGATATTCTCCCAATAACGCATGGCTAAGCGGATTTGTCTTGGTCTAGAGAGGTGTCTGTTCCAATCTTGGTCAAGAAGGCGGCCCTCAAAAATCTTGCTCCAGTTCTGCCTATAATCATGCCTGATTCTTCTCCTTTTCTGTCTGCTGCCTCTTTTAGGTTGTCTCTTGCAAAATTCAAATGGTTTGTACCAAAATCAATAGCATACCATTCAAATTCGCGAGAGATAAAGTGGTAAAAACCACTACAATTATAGCTCAATCAGTCCTTCAACTTTTTGCTAAAGTAAGCAATGGGTCGCTTCTCTTCTACAAGGACAACACCGATCCCCAGCCCACTCGCATCACATTCTACCTCAAACGCCTTGTCGAAGTCCAGTAGGACTAAGACGAGCGCCAAAAAAAATCGCTCCTTAATCATTTGGAACGCTTCTTCTTGTGATTGTCCCCACTCAAAGGAAATATTTTTCTTAGTTAGTTCATTTAATGGAGTCGCAATAGTGCTAAAATCCTTGACGAAGTGCCTATAAAAGCTCACTAAGTCATGGAATGAGCGCACGTTGCTCGCGTTCTTTGGGGTCGGGCACTCCTTAATCGCCTTGATTTTCTCCTCGTCAACCTTCATACCTTCCATACTGACAATAAAACCAAGAAAACAAACTTTCTCCAAAGCAAAGGAACACTTGGTTAGTTTAACATATAACTGTTGCTCACGTAATGTAAGAAAAACTTCCCTAAGGTGCGAAACATGCTCATCAATAGATTTGCTATAAATTAATGTCATCAAAATAAACCACAACAAATTTACCAATAAAACGTCTAAGAACATGATTCATTAACCTCATAAAAGTACTTGGTGCGTTAGTTAACCCAAATGACATGACCATCCATTCGTATAAGGCATACTTAGTTTTAAAAGCCGTTTTCCACTCATCACCTTCTTTCATGCGAATTTGGTGATAGCCACTCATTAAATAAATCTTAGAAAATATTTTACTACCACTCAATTCATCAAGCATGCCATCTAAATAAGGAATAGGTTGTCGATACTTTACAGTGATTTTATTTATCGCTCAACAATCAACACACAAGCGCCAAGTTCCATCCTTCTTTGGAACTAAGATTACGTGAACCGCGCATGGGGATAAGCTTTCCCTTACATAACTATGGCTAAGTAACTCATCTACTTGCCTTTGTAATTCTGTCATCTCCTCGGGGTTGCTCCTATAGACTGGTCAGTTAGGAATTGCGTAACCGGGCACAAAGTCTATTTGGTGTTCAATCCCTCGGATTGGTGGCAAACCTGGAGACATCTCATCGGGCAAAACATCCTTGAATTCCTGCAAAAGAGAAGAAATACTAACGTGGGCAGAATTCAAAGGGTTAGGGTTAGAAGCGCTTAGGCATAAAGGCCTAAAGCGAAGTAAAATCAAGGGACGACTTTCGTCAAACCCTAATTTTTGCATCAATAAGGCTTGCCTCACTTCTCTCCCTTTGGCGTATACACTCAATATCTTTTTAGAATCCTCTCCTTTTGATTTAACGCCATTCTTGGCATGCTTACTCTTTTCATGCGTGTTTTGCTTGCTTTCTCTCTTCCCACGCTCACTCTTTTCATCGGAGCTATGTTTCTCACTATCTTGCTCTTTCATTTCAACACTTAGCCCTCATTTATGTTTCTCAATTTTTCTAGTAATCTCATATTCATCATAGGACTTAATGAGCCATTGTTGATCCTCAAAAACTTCAATCGGTGTTAAAGGCGCAAGGGTGAATTTCTTTCCATCTTTCACCAATTTGTACCGATTAGTTCTCACTTCGTGGCATGCCTCTCTATCGAATTGCCATGGTCGTCCAAGTAAAACATGACTTGCGTGCATTGGAATGACATCACAAAGGATCTCATCTTTGTATTTGCCAATAGAGAACGCAACTAATACTTGTGTCGTTACCTTTAATTCGCTACCATCGTTCATCCATTGCAATAAGTAAGGATTCAGATGCTTCATAGTCGGTAATCCCAATTTGCACACCATCAATGTACTCGAGCAATTCGTGCAACTTCTATTGTCGATTATTAAGGAACACTCCTTCTTGTCGATTACACAATGAGCTTGAAATAGGTTCTCGTGTTATTCCTCTTCACACACTTCGGCTTTCGCTTGGGCGCTAAGGTTGTGCCTAATCACAAGTGAAAGAGCTTCTTTGGTTTACATTACCTCGCTATCATCCGAACTATCATCTTCCTCCATACAATCGGACTTATCAATCTCGTAGTCGTCATCCCACTCTAGGTCTCCATTTTCTCAAATAAGCAAGATTCGCTTATTAGGGCACCCAGCTTGCCTATGGCCTCTTCCGGCACATTTGAAGCAAACAATATCCTTGGTAGGTATTTTATTTACCGGGGCATTAGAAGGGTTGTTGTTGTAGCACTTTGAAGGCGCTTGAGCGTTCGCCGCGCTCTTGGTGCCTACGTGTGCGGTAACACCCTAGGTGGCTCTCTCGCACCTTTGTTGTCCTTCACCCAAGGCATCTTCTTCCATGGTGCGGCTCTTGTACTAGCCGAACCCGATGTGGCATAAGAAGGTTTCGCGGCCTTCTTTTGTCTCTCTATCTTGATGGCCATGTGTAACATCTCTTGTAATGCAGTATATGCGTTAGCTCTAACGCATTGCCTATCTCTCGATTGAGACCATTGAGAAACCTCACCATCATAGCCTCTGCGTCCTCAACCACTTGCGCTCTAGCTAGCACTATCTCCATCTCATTCAATTATTCTCCCACACTCCTACTTCCTTGTACCAAGGTTTGCAACTGTTTGTGAAGTTCGCGGTGAAAATAGGTAGGTACAAAGCGTTCCCTCATGAAAATATTCATTTTGTCCCAAGTTGGAATGGGACCGGCTCTAACTCTTCGTCTTGTACTATTAAGTTTGATCGCGCGTCGAACACGTCAAATATAAGTGTATAGTTGATATAGAAATGGGGGTAGAAATACAACTTATCACTGTCCACAAGGGTTTGTAGATCGTGGTAAGAGGATCGTCCACAGAGACCTCTAGGGAAATGTAGTTCCAGGTTGACTTCCTCGTCACTGAATTTGGTTGGGTGAATCTGAAAATAAAGACAAAAACAAAAGAAGTAAAACAGTCCAAAATAATCTTGGTCAAGGGTTTGGCCAAGATAGAGGGTCAAGATTGAGAGAAATCAAATAAAGAGAATTCCAGGTAAGGGCGATTTGAGAGCTTCTATCCTTATGATCCGATCATCGATTCAAAGATATTCTTCTCTGTATTCATCGTACTGCTATAGAGTGGAGGTGCTCCTATTCACTTCTGCTTCCCTCCTCTTTAAATTACCTGGCAGGTGCTCCCTTTCCTGGTAATCCTAGACAAGGGACACCTTGCTGGTTAAAGGGTTTATCCGTTTGACTGTTGTCTTGAATGGTTGTTCGCTTCCTCAATGGTATAGGGGAAGACAGTACCTAGCCAAGTTGTCTCCCTCCGGAGACCCTAGGTTGTCAATCTGGTCTTGGTCTAGATCACTTATTTCTTCTAGTCTGGCGGGAGACTAGTCGCCTACTTCACCTATCCGGCGGGTGCTCCCTTTCCTTCAAGGCTGACTACAACTCTTCTCTACTAGGGTACAAGAATGGCCAACTCTTGTCTCTAGTGAGTAAGCGATTAATTAAGCTTAAGAAATAAGTGAATACGAATCGAACGAGAATATTAAGGACGATTTGATCTCACGAATACATAAGAATGAAGCTCATCAACCCTTACCAAGAATCGGTGTTTAGCTACTCATACTCATGAATGAATAATAAAAATATTTAATTGCATAAAAATAAATCCGTGAATTAAATTCACGGAGCAAAGTAATTGTTTTCAATGGTGGGAAAAGAAAAAGAGGCGGAGAAGAAAGAGAGGAGAGAGAATTAATTAGGGCACAAAGTTGGTTATTTAAAGCCAAGCCCTAGAATTCTACTCCAAATTAAATTCCTAAAGAGATAAGAATTAAATGACAATTGTCTTCTGTTGATACCCGAATTTTGACGCCATTTTTAATTAATTTTAGCATTTCTGTTATTTAGTTAATTTACTGTCATTTTTAGTTGATTTACTGTCGCTAGCATTTTTAAGTGTTTCATCGCATTTTAGCATCGTCGTTAGCATCGTCAGCTTTCGAAATCGCATTTTTAAGTTTTCGTCGCGTATTTTCATTATTATTATCGTTAGTATTTTTTAGCCTTAAAAATCACATTTGTTTTATTATCCGGCAGTCGTTTGCTAGTTGTTTCTTCATTTTAGGTCATCACATGAATTTTAGGATTTTTAGTTTTTTAGCGCATTTTTTAGTATTTTTAATTTTTAATTATTTTTTCGCTCGAGCTTTTATTGGACCCGAGTAAGTTCGCTCGAACAATAGCTTGAATTTGAAATATTTTCCATCAACTAGTTGCTAGCCTTTTTTCCATTCGCAACGGTCTACAACGTTTCGTGTAGTTTTCGGCGTAACGTCATTATTTTTCCGTCCGAACGTTTCACATTTTTGAACGAGAAAATAAACACGTTAAACGAAAAATTTTCATCATTCGTTGTAGACGGCTAAACCCGTCGAATTTTTCTCTACGCACTGACACCTTCGGCTCGAAAAGTCGGAACGTTTGCTCGCAGGAATCGACTCGAGGCCATTTAAATAAGACTTAAAGGGCCCTTGATCACAACCGTTGATCTGGTCAACCAAGAAAAGTCAACCAGATCAATGGTTGACAAATTAAAGGCCATGGTGCATAGAGGCAGCGGAGCAGGCCACCAAACAGCCTGCTCCCGTCGTTTCCTAGCCTGCTCCTACCGTTTCCCGTCCCATCCACCATCATCATGGCCACCGTAGCTGCCACCTCTCCTCCCCTAGCCACCCCGATGTCATCACAGCGACGTCATCACCTTGCCTCCACCGACTCGGAAATCCTATAAATAGCGAGCCACTCTCGACGTTTCAAGGGCACCAATTTGGCAAAAAACCCTTGCTTCTTCGAACCTCTGATCAATTGCTCATTTAGAGCGATAATCGTCCAGTTTAAAGTTTTGGCAGTAAGCTTTCTCTCTCTAGCCTATTTTCGTTTCTTTAAGCATTTTTTTCTTTAAATTCGTTTGGCTTGATCGTGAGTAGATAAATTGCTTATTTTTGTGCCATTAATTCATGCGCATGATGTAGATTAAATACACGTTTTCAATTTAAGAAATCGTTAGCTAGATTGTGTGAATTAATTAGTTTTCGATAATTAACGGTTTTGTCATTTTTTCGAAATTAAACTTTGTATGTTTTGAAATAAAATTCGGGCTTCATACGGTCGAGACGCCGTCGAGGAGACGAGCGCCTCGGTACGAAGATTGCGAGAAACGGACAAGGCTAGCCGGAGCTTAGCCGCCGGCAGTAGCGTCGGCGACCAAGGGAGAGGACGATGAGTAGTGTCATGCAAGGCCTATTCATCCGTCGAGCCCATCACCCACCCTTTTATTTTTCATGGGCCAGGCACTATTCCTGGCCCATTTTCATTTTCCTTTCATTTTATTAGTTAGGCCCAGCCCATTTTTATTTCTTTCCGAGATTTTGGATCACGCTTTTCCGTAAAAATATATCGTATGCTTCGTATGATTATTTTCCATACTTATCAACCGTTTAATTTATTCGCGCTTTAAATTTCTGCAATTTACTTTCGGCAATTTAAATTCCATCATTCATTTTACCGCCTACATGGTCGGTCGCATTTTAATTTTCGTAAATATCAACTGCTTTAATTTTTCGCAAACTGCTGGAAATTCTTCCGCAACATCAACTGTTTTATTTTCTGTAATATCAACTGTTTTAATTTTCCGCAACATCAACTGCTTTAATTTTTCGCAAGCTGCTGGAAATTCTTCCGCAACATCAATTGTTTTATTTTCTGCAAATATCAAACTGCTTATTTTCCTTCAAATATCAAATTGCTTATTTCCTGCAAATATCAATTGTTTTATTTTCTGCAAATCATCAACTGTTTTAATTCCCTGTAAAATCGTCAACTACATTTAATTTTTCTGCACTTATCAAACAACATTAAATTTCGTATGCGTTAAATCCATCATTTCTCGCATGCAATCAACTCAGCATTTAATTTCGTATGCGTCAAATCAATCATTTCTTGCATGCAATCAACTCAGCATTTAAATTTCGTATGCGTTAAATCCATCATTTCTCGCATGCAATCAACTCAGCATTTAATTTCGTGTGCGTTAAATCCATCATTTCTCGCATGCGATCAACTCGGCATTTAATTTCGTATGCGTTAAATCCATCATTTCTCGCATGCAATCAACTCAGCATTTAAATTTCGTATACGTTAAACCCATCATTTCTCGCATGCAATCAATTCAGCATTTAAATCTTGTATGCGTTAAATCCATCATTTCTCGCATGCAATCAACTATCATTTAAATTCTCGCATTCTTAAAATTGCTTATCGATTTCTCAAGCTATCGCTAACACTCTCATTTTGTAGGTTTTAATTTCAAAGCTTCGCTCGAAAGTACGCCTTTCGCTCCTTTTTATTTATTCAACGCTTTTTGTACATATTAATCGTACGCATGATATATAGAATTGCTAGAACTAAAATCAACTCACATGAACAACGTGTTTAAAGATTCGCTTAAAATGCCATGTTCACATGATTTTAAATTCTCGCCTATATTGACTGCATGTACATGGGGACTTTCGATCCCACATCCATTTATCATTTCAAAAATCTATCATTTAATCTGTACTTTGCTAAGCTATCCATGATAGAATCACTTAGTAATTAATTTAATCATGCATTGGCCCGATGATGCAATAGAGGGCGCTCATTCAGTCTTTCAGAAAATTCAGTCCCATCACGTTACGGTCAGGAATAATCAGTCGGTCTTGATAAATGGTAACCCCGTCCGAAAGACGTTCAAACGGTAACCCCGTCCAACGATTAATTATTTCTGAACGGTCACGATCATAGAAAAGACTAAAGTGGCGATTCCTCTGAGGGCCCCCTTTTCAAAACAAAACGCGTTTTCATCAAACACCTTTTAAAACACCTCTCTTATCAACTGGTAACCGTTTTCGGATGTGACTCGGGTGCCTAACACCTTCCCGAGACCATAATACGACCCCGAACCTTTTATCTGGGGTCCAGACCCCCTTTTTGTGCCTTTAATTTTTTATTTATTATATTTCTTATGCCATGACGATTAAGGTTCCCTAAGACCTAGCAACCAAATTAGGGTGGCGACTTCATTACATGCTGCTAGGCGTCCCTTTTACGTAATTTTCGTTGCACACTCGCGAATTGTGTCTTTTCGTAATTTTCGTGGGGCGCGACAGTTTGGCGACTTCACTGGGGACTAGTAGGGTCGGAGCCGATTTTATCTTTTTAGAGAGGTGTTTTGTTTGTCTATTTATTTATTTGCTTTGATCAATTGCTGGTCTGTTCATTTATTTGCTTTATCAATTGTCATATGCATTTCATATCGCCCTACACCCAGGGGACAATTACTAAATTACGAGGGTAGTAGTTGATTGGATCGTTAAATGTCTAATTATTCATCATATTTTCCTATTATTTTGGATGATGTTACTGCTTATTATGGTTGTTTCTACTCCTTTTTGCAGGTTAATTGGTTTACACATAGATTGAGAGAAAAGGAATGAATTAGCCATAAAGAGCATGAAATCGGGAAGAGAAGTAATGCTGGGCAGTATTCAACATTCCAAGTCAGTTGTGCAAAAGGCTGAATATTAACACATATTATGCATTCATCTAGCCAAGAGATTGCCAATGGGCTTGGGCCCATGATGAGAAGAGGGACGCATGCTGGATTGTGAAAGAATTAAACTTTGCAATTAGTTGAAACATAATTTTAATAATTAGTTTAATAATTAATTAAATCCTATTTTCTAGGATTTTTTAGTTAGACTAGGATTGTTAAATAACCTAGCAGGAAAGAAAGAGAGGACATCTTTTCTTCCCTTGAACTTTTGTTTAACGGCTACTGTTCTTATTCTATCTATTTTATTTATTTCTTTCTTTCCTTGATTTAATTAATTCATGCATAATAATTGTTTGAATTAATTATGTCGTGTTCTAGCTAATTTATTTAATTCCTGGTAAGGCTATTTGAGCCATGATTCTTCTCTCGTGAGATCAAATTGGTGCTTAATAAATTCCAATTTTTGTATCTCTACTCTTTTTGATTTACGGTCAAAACTATTCGTGTTTGTTTTAAACTTGATCAATTTAGAATTAAGCATGTTTAGTTACTGTCTTTCTTGGTAATTTTGGAGTCCATATTATCATGAATCTGAAGCCAACTAATTGGTTTGCGAGTTGATTAGAAAAAGAGTAGAGTCTTACTTATAGGAGTAGAGTGTCTCTCTCCTAGGTTTGTGAAAGGTCTCTCCCTGTGTGTTCGTCAATCACTTAATTAAATTCTATAGAGAGTCTCTTAGAATTGTTAGGGCGATTAGGAATTTTCAATAGAGAGTCTCTTTGTTAATTTTGAATAGGTGGAGAGCAGGAAATCTAGAGAGTCTCTGGTTTCTATAGCCTTTCTATGAAAATTGGTTTTGAAAATATTTGCGTCGATGATCAATTGAATGAATCATGGTTTGATTAGAGTCTTTACCGGGAATTGCTTATCGCTTGAGTTTAATCAACCTTCATCTGTTTACTTTCTTGTTTCTTTTATTTGTTTAATTGATTGCAATACAGACAACCTCTTTATTGGTATTTACCACTGTTATGAATTTTGGTTATTAAACGTGAATTAAATTAGACGTGAAATCTCTGCGGAACGATCTCGTTTTACCACTTGGTATAGTTTAAATTAAATGTTGCATGGTTAATTGTAGTATTTATATTTGTTGGTTTCGGCACCCATCAGTAATGACGCCCTAGGACACATGTCCTGGGTAGTGTTCACCAATCCCAACTCGGATGAACCCCTAAAGCCAGTCGAAAGGTTACACGATTTCGCAAGGAATCGGGACACTAGACGACACTTTAGGGACCATTTCATGGTATCATCCGGGAACCATTCAAGCCAGTTAGAAATGTCAGAATCAGAGCCCCAGCATGTGCATCATGATTATACCTGTTTGTCATGGCTTTATTTGTCTTGTTGGCATATTGACGTGATTTTTCTGTTATATGAACTGCGGATTTCTCTCACACACAGTTTTACTTAGCACTTAAAATTTTATTTTTGTCCCACAGGACCCATTTTGCTCATTCACTATGATAGCACCTACGTTACTTTCACTTGATATTTTCGGGGGACGAAGCTTCGACGATCAAGCTGCCCGAGGAGATTTGCTAGTACAGGGATTCACCCTGACATCACCACAAAGATCAAAATAGAAGTCGTAGACTTCGACTTAACCAGGATCCGACAATTGAGAAAGCTGACTGAAGATGAGGAGACAC
This sequence comes from Viola odorata, assembly GCA_963691705.1. Taxonomy (NCBI): domain Eukaryota; kingdom Viridiplantae; phylum Streptophyta; class Magnoliopsida; order Malpighiales; family Violaceae; genus Viola; species Viola odorata. Next base: position 73,464,741 of record OY829537.1, read on the forward strand.
AGTTTGAGGGTAGTTATGGAAAGCTACTGACCCTAGTTGACGTCAAGACTGATTGGGGTTGCATCCGGGCAGCCCTAAAATTTTGGGACCCCTATTATCGTTGCTTCTCTTTCGACAAAGGATTAGACTTGACCCCCACACTGGAGGAGTACTCAGCTCTAATGTGCCCCACATCGCCTATATCATCCATATATCAGAATGTTCGACTCGACTCCTCGAGTGTAAAAATAAGGCTCGACAAGCTGTTAGGAATCACCACTCGCATCAGAGAAGGTGACTACTTCTGGTGTTGGTCAGATATCGAGGCACAATTTCAGCTGTCCAATGGAGCAAAGCGCTTAAGGATTCTGGCCTTCGCCATCGTAGGGTTCGTCCTTTTTTCGAGGATGAGGAACACCATCGACTTTTCAGCAGCCAACATCTTTTACGAGATGGAGGTAAATGCCATCAATCCTACAGCAGGCATCTTGGCCGAGACCTTTCGCTCCTTGAACTCTTGCCGAAGAAAAGGGAAAGGGAGGCTTACCTGTTGCACTCAGTTGCTGACAGTATGGCTGGTTAGCCATTTCAAACAGATTCCTGATCAGTCCATTTTCTTAATGGGAGATGGAAAATAAGGATGTCTGGATCGACCGATTCATAAATCTCTCCGAAGAAAGACTTCAGTTGGCATGCCAAGTGGCTACGAACCTCCGATCCCATCGTCTGTTGTGGACCCCTACCTTGGGTTCCTTTGATCGGAGCATGGGGGTGCGCTCACTATTGCCCTGCCCTCATACTCAGACAGTTTTGCATCACGCAAATCATTCCAGTGACATTCGGCATGACGAGATCAGATCTGCCACACACCGGAGAAAATCAGAACATTCAGCTGTACGCCCAAGACTGGGCCAACCCCTTTTGTCTCAAAGGACGCATTGCCCCTGCGGCAACGATACCACAATACCCACAATGGAGGTTGAGGCGAGTCAACGGCAATGTTTTGCCTCGCCCAGAAAATCAGAAACCGATGGAAGAGGAAGGGGAATCCCAAGTAAGCGAAGGAATGGATGTCATGGCTTATGCTCAAGTGGTAGAGCAAATGCGAGCAGCGCAAGAAGAGCGAGATCTGATGACAGATGAAAGAGATATCGCCGAAGCCCATCAGTGTGGCCTGGAAGTCCAGATGAATGAGCTGGAAAGGCGTAACAGGGATTTTATTTACATACAAGCAGTAAAATAGAAGGTGGCCCTCAGGGACTTTAAGGAACGCTTGAGTAGCAAAACCCGTAAGAAAGAAGCATCAAGTGCCATAATCAAAGACAGGGATTCGACGATAAGGGTCTTGACTACTCGCGCAGATTTGGGAGATAGGAAAAGCCAGGCACTGCAAAGCCGAATTACCGCTTTAGAGGTTGAGATAGAGATACAGAAAGGGGAGTTGGCTTCGATGGAGTACCTTTGGCAGGAGCAAGAGAACTCTGACTTCCGGAATTGACACCTTTATGGGAAGGCTCGGATATCGGCAACCTTTTCTTTTCATGTAGTTAGGACCTTATTTTCATCTAGTCTAGTCATTTTTGATGAATTTAGGTAGTTGGCTAGTTTACTACATCTTGTAAACACTTTTAATAAAATCGTACCTTTTTCGGATATTTTTTAAATCACCTTCAAACTTTCCATAACAATTATCCATCCAATACAACTTAAAAGACCATCGCAAAAAGAAAGAGAAAATCCCTCCGGGATAAACACAATCGTTTCACCAAAAATCATACCAAATATTCGAAAACATCCGGGTATTGCTCATGGCCATTGCCCTCTTAGCTTATCACAAAAACTCCAAGTTCATAGCATGGATCGTCGTCCCTCCCCTCGGTAGGTTCATCAGGCATCAGGCCCTACGTCATTTGCAAGCATAGGGTAAAAGAGATCATCCTAGCATGGCGGCATTGGTTGCCCCTGTTAATTTGGGTTTCGCAGATAGCATCTCAGATTGCTCCATATCGTTGGAATGAATAGAGACTTCCTTCGCATATCATCCACAACCAGGAGATCATGCCTCTCCGACCGCCCAGAAAATATCAAGTGAAAGTGTGGCCGGAAAGTGAATGAGCAAACGTGGAGGCCGCGGGGTTGCACATCACCTGTGTATCCTCACTTGTACTTACTCTTTTCTGTGTTTTTCCTTTTTCAGGTTCACGATAGCTCCTCGGAAGCACGCTACTCCGCACAGGCTCCCTGTAACTAGACTTCAAAAATGAAAAATGACTGAACAGGCTAAGGCTGATGAAGTACTAACGGCTAGAATTGTAGAGTTAGAGGAGCAAGTTAGGATTACTACAAACAGGGCCGACAGGGCCGCCAGGGCCGAAAAGGAAAGAGACGAAGCCGTCACCGAACTACCACCGGGTTTTTATCCCACTCAAACAGGAGGACCTCCCTCTTCGCTCGCCGTCGCAGGACCCTCTGTACCTCCACCACTTTCTGGCCCTGAGGGCCAGTGGAGATGGGTTAGTCCCTTCACTGTGCCCACCGCTGCAAATCTTATGGTTAAGGCGGGTGAAGAGATTGCCGCGTCACTTCAACACCTTTCAACCAACCCTACCGTAGACTCCAACAAGAGCCAGGCCCATCTAGAGACCTCATATCTCCCTCCCCTTCCTCCAAGCACCGTTCCCGGACCTGTGGGAACTCAGCTTCTTACTTTCAACCCAGCACAACCTCAGTTCTCGTCGGAACCTCTACTGCCCTTCGGTTCTAACCCCATCAGGACTGAGCAGCCAAAAAGTGACCGACTGAATCTGCTCGAAGAAAAACTCTAGGCGATTGAAGGGGCTGATCCATTTGACCCTACCGGTCCTGCCGATATATGTATGGTCCCCGGGATCATTATACCACCGAAGTACAAGATCCCCGACTTCGAAAAGTATACTGGGGTAGAGTGCCCAAAGACCCACCTTAGAGCATACTACAATAAGATGGTAGAGATGATCCACAACGAGCCGTTGTTGATTCATCTATTTAGAGAAAGCTTGACCAAGCACGCCCTAACTTGGTATATGGGTCTGGACAGAGCCAGGATCAGGACATGGAGAGACCTGTCCGATGCCTTCTACAGACAATATAAATTCAACATGGAGGTAGCGCCTGACTGAGCTGACCTGCAAAATCTGGAAAAGAAAGTCGGCGAGTCCGTGAAGACCTATGCTCAAAGATGGAGAGAGTTGGCTTCTAGAATCTCACCACCCTTAAGCGATAAGGAACTTTTGTCGATCTTCCTGCACACCTTCAAAGCTCCCTACTACACCTACCTGATCTCGAACCCTTCAAACAGCTTCTCGGATATGATCCTAATTGCCGAAAGAGTCGAGCAAGGGATTAAGTCCGAACGAATCGCACCTCCAGCACCAGAATTTGCGCCAAAGAAAGCGACCGTCATAAAAAGGGATGTTGGGTTTGTCGCTCCCCAAGCTAATCACGGGTAACCATTTCCACCACCTCCGCCTTATCTATCGCCACCGCCCTACCCTTTGCCATCACTATATCAACCCACCTACTTTCCTTTCACCTCGCCACCCGTTGCTAATATCGCGCCTCAAAATCCTACACATTTCTCACCGCCTCCAGTACAAACATCACAACCCATGCAACCTAAGCCATATAACCCTCCAAAAGACCCAAATAACCAAAACACGTCAAGCAATCGGTGGAACCGAGAGCCTTTGCCACCTTTTCCTCTTCCCGCAGGGGAAATCTACAAACATCTCCTGGCAGCCGGACAGATTGTACCAGTGCCAGCTCAGCCTCAGTTGCCTCCTTACCCGAAATGGTATGATCTCAACGCAAGGTGCGAATACCACGCTGGAGCCCCGGGTCACACTCTGGAAAATTGCTTCGCATTCAAAACAAAAGTCCATCACTTGATCAAAAGTGGGTGGGTATCTTTCGAAGAGTTAGCAAAAGGACCCAACACATCCACCAACCCTCTCCCCAATCATTCCCAAGGAAAAGGAGGGGTGAACGCCATCTTGGTAGGAGAAAGTAACGACCTTCTTTCTCCAGCATCAAGCTGGCCACAGGAACAACTTTTCCTGGCCTTAACTCGAGCAGGATATATGCCATACTCGGAGAGCAATCCAAGTCACTGCATGTACTGTAAGGGAAGCGACGGTCATGAGATCCAAAGTTGCGAGTTGTTCGTAGGAAAGGTGAGACAACTCTCAAGTCTTGGAGTAATACAAACCCAGAAGGCGACCCATGGGGAAGGATCCATTAACGCCATCAGAGAAGGATTTTCTATCCTGCATAACGCCAAGGGAACCCCACTCCCAACCATCCAAAAGAAAGGATCGACTTCGTCGAGCAAACGGTTCTCCAAGCGCCGCGACGAGGGCGACCGCGAGATTGATACCTTGGGTCAGCCTTCCGGGAAATTTGATTACCTCGTCAGGTATTAGGCACCACCCTCCCATGCTAGCACAGCGCCATTACTATCTTCTTGGAAATCCTCGGACTTCGAGTCATACCCTTCACCAATGTGGTCACTTCCTCTGTTTCCTTTGAAAGAAATCTACGCAAGCCTCTTGGCAGACGGGCAGATTACACCATCCCCACTCTCGCCTCAATCAACTCCTTACCCTAGCTTGTATGATCCGAAGGTTAGCTGCGAATATCACGTGGGAACCCGAGGACACTCCCTGGAAGATTGTTACGCCTTTAGAGAGAAGATCGAGCACCTAACCAAACAAGGACGAATCTCATCCAAAGGTTTAGCAAAGGATCCTAATGCGACAACCAGTCCTCTACCGCACCATAATCCTGGGATGAGCGACATTGCTTCCGTTGGAATCGACGTTTCTCACCCTTCAATGAAGGAAACACCCAACGAAGAACTGTTCTTCGCATTAGCCAACAACGCATATCTGTCATTCCCGGGGAATGATCAGGCACAATGCCTATTCTGCCAAGGGGAAAGCAAGCACGACATCCAGGATTGCAGACTTTTTCGGCAGAAAGTCAAGCAACTCACAACATTCGGTATCATTCATACCGAAGGGAAAACCCGAGGAGCAATCAATCTCATCGAGGATAACTCTCCAGCACCGTATTCCTTCGAATATGTGGCCCAAATAGGGGATGCAGCCACGACCCCACGCAAAGTAGTGTTCACATTAGCTGTGAATACTCCTAGCCGAGACTTACACGCGGTCCCATTCAACTACGGATACACGGTGGTCACCACCCCTCCTGCAGTCACACCAACCGGACTCGCTATCGGTGAAGCCTCTCATATCGAGGGCATAACCCGCACCGGAAGATGTTACATCTCGGAGGAAGTAGAGAAGCAACGACAAGCCAAAGGGAAAAACCTTGTGATCCGCGAAGAGAAGATAGAGGAGACGCAAGGTTTGAGCAAACCTGTAACCGAGGACGAGACAGCCGAGTTCCTCAAGATCATGAAGCAGAGCGAGTTCAGCATCATCGAACAGCTAAAGAAAACCCCGGTTCGCATCTCCATCATGGAGTTGATCCTTACTTCAGAGCCACATCGCCAAGCTCTCTTAAAAGTCTTGAAGCAAGCCTTCGTGACTAAGGATATCACCACGGAAGGAGTGGAAAACCTCGTCGGAAGAATTCAAGCCTTGAGCAGCATTTCCTTCTCTGAAGGAGAGATCGACCCCTCAGGAAGAGATCACAACAAGGCCCTATACATCACGGTAGAATACAAGGGGCATGTCATAGCAAAGGCCCTAATCCGCACTTAATGTCATGCCTAGGCATGTCCTCGAACAACTGCCGGTCGATTTCTCTCATATGAAACCCAGCGGAATGATGGCTAGGGATTCCGATGGCACCATTCGAGAGATCATCAGGAACTTTGAGTTGGATATGGTCATCGAGCCCCACACTTTCGCCTTGATGTTCCAGATCATGGAAATCCAACCCGCTTACAGCATGCTTCTAGGACGGCCTTGGATCCATTCAGCGGGAGCCGTCCCCTCTTCCCTGCATCAGTGCCTCAAGTACGTCAAGGACAATGCCCTCGTCACAATAAAGACAGAAGAAGCCTTGATCTTGGCCAAGCATGCATCCGTGCCTTACATCGAAACTGTTGAAACCTTGGAGAGTTCTTTCAAGCCTTCGAAATCGTCAACGCGGATTGGATCGAGGAAGGATCCCCCGTTTGCGAAGCCTCAAAGTCTGAGATAACCAAAACAACCACTAAGTCAATACTACAAGGATAAAAAGGTTGGGCACCTCCGAAGAGCTTCGGAGACCGCTTTGGGTTAGGGTACCAACCCAGCAAGGCCGATTTCGCTAAGATTGCCCAAGAAAAGAAAGAAAAGCAGCTGGCTAAGCTATTTGGACGTTCTGCACCAGACGACAAAATGCAAATCCCCCATATCAGAACCACGTTCCCCTTCGCGGCCGAAACCATCAATGAGAGTCCCATCAGGGTATCAGACCTCCGTATCTGCACTCTGGGAGAAGAAGAATCGTCTCCTGGTTCAGTCATTTTTGTTAAGAAGTTAGGGGAGTCTGTGTGCAACTGGACCATCACCATGCTTCCGGATGTCTCTCCGTAATTACTCCTTTTAGAAAAATATATGTTTGCACGTTTTCTCACGAAAACATTTTTATAGGAACTCGCGCTCCCCTTTTGTTAAAAATCAAATGTATATGCAATTTTTATTTTACGCATCTCTTCTTTTCACATTTTTAATTTCAGGATGAATGTTAGTTCGGATTGTCATGATAAAACCTATGTCTTTACTGGCGAAGAAATCATCGCTACGACCGAAGACAAAGCCGAAATCTCCGACGAACTGGCCCATTTACTAGAAAGTTCAGAAAAGGAAATAACCCCTCATCGGGAGGAATTGGACGAAGTAAATCTGGGGGCAAGCAACGAGAATCAGAAGCTGGTTAAGATTGGAACTACCCTGGATACAACCCAGAGAGAAAGGTTGATTTCTCTCCTCAATGACTACTCCGACGTATTCGCATGGTCATACGCCGATATGCTAGGTCTTAATCCTGGGATAGTCGAGCATCGCATTCCATTAAAACCTGAATTTAAGCCTGTCAAGCAAAAACTTCAGAGGATGCATCCAGACATCCTTCTGAAAATCAAAGAAGAAGTTACCAAGCAACTAGACGCGGGTTTCTTGAGAGTCACCGAGTACCCAGAATGGATCGCCAATATAGTGCCAGTGCCTAAAAAGGATGGGAAAGTTCGCATGTGCGTGGACTTTCGAGATCTCAATCGAACCAGCCCTAAGGACGACTTCCCTCTCCCCCATACCGACATCTTGGTAGATAGTGCTGCTAGAAATGACATGTTCTCCTTCATGGACAGATTTTTGGGGTACAATCAGATCAAGATGGCACCTGAGGACAGTGAAAAGACGACCTTCATCACGCCCTGGGGAACCTTCTGCTACAAAGTGATGCCCTTTGGATTAAAAAACACAAGAGCCACGTACGAACGTGCTGTCGTCACCCTTTTCCATGACATGATGCATAAAGAATTGGAAATATATGTCGACGACGTGATAGCCAAGTCTCGCGGAACGCAAGATCATGTAGACATCCTGAAGAAGGTATTCGAAAGGTTGAGGCAATTTTAGCTACGGCTCAACCCAGCTAAGTGCACCTTTGGAGTGACCTCCGGAAAGCTGTTAGGATTCATCGTCAGCAACAAAGGCATAGAAGTGGATCCTGATAAGATAAAAGCAATTCACGAGCTACCCGCTCCCAGCACCGGAACAGAAGTACGAAGCTTCTAAGGACGCATCAACTACATCGCTCACTTTATCAGCCAGTTAACACTCACTTGCGAGCCGATGTTCAAAATGCTAAGGAAACACGGAGATACAGAATGGGACGAAGACTGCCAGAAAGCTTTCGAGAAAATCAAGACATATCTGCAAAGCCCACCGGTACTAGTTCCCTCGACACCAGGACGTCCCTTGCTCATGTACCTGACAGTCACGGCTAGCGCCATGGGCTGCGTTTTGGGACAGCACGACGAGTCAGGAAGGCTTGAACAAGCCATCTACTATCTCAGCAAAAAATTCAACGAGTGCGAGATGCGCTACTCCATGTTAGAACGAACCTGTTGCGCCCTAGCATGGTGCGCCCGAAGGCTCCGGCAGTACATGTTGTATTACACGACATGGCTAATCTCTCGCATGGATCCCTTGAAGTACATCTTTGAAAACCCATACCTGTCAAGTCGCATTTGTAGATGGCAAGTCTTATTACCTGAGCACGAGATCATCTGTGTAACCCGGAAAGCGGTTAAAGCAAGCGCCCTCACCGATCACTTGGCTGATCATGCCTCGGACGAGTATGAGTCGTTGAGCTTCGACTTCCCCGATGAGGACATTATAGTGATTGAAGATGAGATCGCTGAAGATCTCCGAGAAGATGACTGGTGGACCATGTTCTTCGACGGTGCGGTGAACCTCTCGGGCAAGGGAGTGGGAGCTGTGGTCATAGCCCCAGATGGCCGTCAATTCCCCATAGCGTGCAAATTGAACTTCCCATGCACCAATAACATCGCCGAGTATGAGGCATGTATCAGCGCTCTGACAGCAGCCATTGACTTAAAAGTAAAGAAGCTCCGAATCTTCGGCGATTCAACACTCGTCATTTACCAAGCCCAGGATCTATGGTAGACACGGGATTCCAAGCTCATCCCTTATCAAAAGTTACTCACCCAACTCACACGGGAATTCGAGGAAACCAAGTTCGACCGAGTCGACTGAGAAAAGAACTGCTTCGCAGATGCATTAGCCACATTGGCATCGATGTTCAAGTTAGAGTACGGAGTAATGCTTCAGCCTCTGTGGGTAGAAGTAAAGGAAACTCCGGCATGCTGCATAGCCTTAGAAGAGGAACCTGATGGGAAGCCTTGGTTCCACGACTTAGTACGATTCATCATAAATCGGGAGTATCTACCGGGGGTAAGCCGGGTTAGCAAAAAGACCCTCCAACGCTTAGCGCTAGACTTCTACCTCGACGATGAAGTTTTGTATAAGAGGAGAGCTGATGGAGCTTTGCTTCGTTGCGTCACCATGGCCGAGGCAAAGACAATAATAACGGAGATCCACGAAGGGGTTTGTTCCACGCACGCAAGTGGGCACATGATGGCAAGACGGATAATGAGGCAAGGTTATTTTTGGCTCACAATCGAACGAGATTGCATCGACTATTTCCCGAAGTGCCACAAATGCCAAATTTACGCAGACCATATCCATGTCCCTCCAGCCCCTCTCTTCAGCATGACATCGCCTTGGCCTTTTACGATGTGGGGAATCGACATCATCGGCCAAATTCACCCAACAACCTCTAATGGCCATCGCTTCATCCTCGTAGCAATTGACTACTTCACCAAATGGGTATAGGTCGCCTCTTACTCCAACATCACTCAGAAAACAACCATGCGATTCATTAAGAGAAATATCATTTGTCGTCATGGGGTCCCAGAAACCATCATCACGGACAACGGCACCAATCTCAACGGGAAGATGATCGACGGTCTTTACCAACGTTGGAAGGTGAAGCACCGAAACTTGTCACCATATCAACCAAAGATGAATGACGCAGTCGAAGCGGCAAACAAAAACCTGAAGAGGATCATCCAAAAGATGGTAATCACTCACAAAGATTGGCATGACATGCTTCCCTTCGCACTACATGCTTACCGAATAGCAACCCGCACGTCTACAGGGGCAACTCCCTACTCATTAGTTTACGGCATGGAAGTCGTAATTCCTCTTGAGGTAGAAATCCCTTCTCTCAGAATCCTGGCAGAGTCTGAAGTAGAAGAATCAGATTGGGCAAGAGTGAGGTACGAGCAGCTGAACCCCCTTCCCGAAAAGCGCTTGGCCGCTATCTGCCATACGCAATTATATTAGCAAAGAATGGCCAACGCTTATAACAAAAAAGTACGACCTCGCAAATTCGAGGCTGGGGATTTAGTGTTGAAGAAGATTCTTCCTCACTAGGAGGCTAGTCAAGGAAAATGGGCCCTAAGGTACGAGGGCTCGTATCTGGTCAAAAGTGCATTCTCAGGGGGTGCCCTAATGCTAACCAACATGGATGGAGATGATCTCCTGAGACCGGTAAATGTCGATGCAGTCAAGAGATACTTCGCCTGAAGCATCGCGAACTGAGCGTTCGGCCAGACCAAGGACATAGGGTTTTATCATGGCAATCTGGCACAAGCATTTGTCCTGAAATTAATAAAACAAGTTTTTTTTCCGGAGATGCTTATTATTTTAAAACTTGTTGTCCCCTTCTTTTTCTTAAAATTGTGAGATGACAAAAGGAGGCATGGCATAGATGGCTCCCTAGGAGTAGCTCGGGACGTAAGACATGTCACTTAGACTAACGCCACTAATCAATCTTAAGTTTTGCAGGGACGTAAGGTCTCACGCCTTATCTCGTCATCCCGATAGAACCAGAGAGTTCCGCTCGTGGCAGCTCTTGAATTGCCGTAGCAGGCCACCTTCAAGAGCGAATCAGGAAAGATTTTAAGACAAACCATCACCATATAAAGCGAAATTTATTTTCCTCACAGTGCTACCAGCGCAGCCGGCATCGCAAACAACCGGTCTCAAAGGACTGAATGCTGGACCAAAGTCACAAAGCCCATCCTACGCCGACTGAGCTGTCGGAACACTAGCAACATCGGCTCCCATCTCCGTTCACCTATTCGGAGGGGCTCATCACCAAAATTCCATGGTCGCCAGGCGCACCTTTGCAGGCAGAACTCCGGGAAAAAGCACGACAAAAAGTTGTCCTCCTAGGACCACCATCAACATACTTAATGTGGTCTTGTTCAAGAAGTTTCCCAACATCCGCACCATGATCAACACGGTGAAGATCAATCCTTTAGTTGAGAGACAGCCAGGCTGTAAGTATCACCCACGCCGAGGCAGGAGCTGCGGCAAAGCATCTAAAAACAAAGCCATCATCAACCAACATCTGATGCCAGTCACGCTGTAGTGACCCACGGATGGCCCGTCTAAAAGGGAGAGATTAACACTCATCAATCACGTTACTTTTGTTAAAAATTGTCTTGCATTTACTCCTCATTTGTTCTCGCCATATCCTTTTCAGGGACGAGGTCACCCCCATTCGTTGCCTGCATAAGAACGGTAAGCATACGCCCTTGCAGCCCCGCTGCACATTTCGGGGACAGAGGGTTTTCCCCTTTATCCCCGAGCAATCACGAAGCCAATCAACGAAGGTCTAGCGAGGACCAGTAAGCAAATGGACAAAATGCGGACCTCATCCTCACTTCGACTCGGATCGACAGTTCCCGCAAAGCAGCTGAAAAAGAAACCAATCAAAGCAAAGCGTCCCAGAACTGGGACCACGTCGTAGGCACCCTCGAAAGGCCGCGCTAAAGGAAGGGAGAATCCCTGAACTTATCTCGTTTTCCTTTTTCAGATTAATTTCCCTTTCTGCTCTGTTGTCCCCTCTACATCTCACAGGGACTTGAAGCATCTTACTGTCATCCGCATGGAGCTTGTGGAAGACGCCCTTGCAGCCCTGCTGCACATCTTAGGGGAGTCCATCTTTCTTTCCCCTTATTTAAATTTGTTTTCATTCCTGCTCGCTTTGTTAGCTTTAAGTCGAGTACGGTCGTCTGGCCCACTGGGGGCAACCTTAGGTTCTCGTTAGAACCTTGCAAATGAGTCGTCCCCCACATCCTAGCAATCAAACTATCAATCAATCAAACCATCAATCAATCAAAAATAAAAAATCATCAAACTATCAATCAATCAAATCATCAATCAATCAAAAATCAAAAATCAATCAAAATCCCTTTTTAGCCCGGCTAAAACAAAATCATACTACTCTTATAAGCATTTTCATGCATTGCAAAGGTCGGGAATGTTCAATCCCTCTGTTAAATAAAGCATCCATCTAAATTACATGTCATGCATGATAATACTTGTTTGCTTTTATATCCGTGGTTTGCTCCGACGTAAGCAGTCATAAACAAATCCCGGTAAACATCTTTGAGCCATCGCGTCATATCCTTCATGAGTGTAAGGGCCTGACTAGATACTAGTTGAGTTCGCATAATATCCAGGGTACATGCGCAATTAGACATGGGATAGCTATAAAATGACGTGGGACTTTTACGATCTTCTTAATTTTTTTCATTTTCTTCCCTCTTTCCACCACATATGCCATCACTCCTACCAAAACCTTCATTATCACTCATACCCCGGGAGCCAAGGAGCAGTCTCAGCTAAGATTGCTAGACAGAAATAAAAGCATGCCAAGTTCAAGTTCACCACGAAGGAGACGGAAAAGGTCGCCGAAAGATCGCTGAGAGCCATCACCAAAGAAAGACCAAAAACCCGAAGATGAAGGCCGAGGTTTTAAGCCAAAACGAGAAGAGATCAAGACAAAGGTTGTGCTTGCTCTGCTCTGTTGCATTTCAACTCAAATCAAAAAGGGAAAAAAAAGGAGAGAAAAAAAAAGAAAAGAAAAGAGAGGGGAAAAGGGAAAAGAAAAGAAAAGAGAGAAATGTTCAGAGACATTCGAAGAATACAAACAATCGAAGAGCCGAAGCAAGCACAGCCCGGGGACAGCTAAACTCGAGAAAACTCGAAGAAAACATTCCTAGTAAAGACTCGAGAAAAAGGGCCCAAAGCCAACTCGAGAAATCTCAAAGCAAGCATCCCTAGTAAGGACTCGAAAAGAAAAGGGCCCAAGGCCAACTCAAGTAGCAAGTCGCAAAAAGAACAGCGACGACACTCCCCAATGAAGACTCGAGCAAAGGGCCCCTAGCCAAACGGAAAGCACCCCCAGCAAGGATCCCAGAGCTCACGCACTCGGTCGAGAAAGCATCCCCGGCAAAAGGCGAAAGAACTCGCGTACCTCACCCTCAGCAGGGCCAACCGACAAAGCATCATTCAGCAAAAACCTTCCAACTCATCAAAAAGCACATCTTTACCAAAACAAGCTCCTTTTCGGACATTTTATGTCCTTTCATTATTTTCCATAAAAGTCCCATCAATTATTAGAATGCCCATGCATGTGCATCTTCATTTGAAGTCTATTCACTCGGATTGACATTGCGAATTGAAAATTATGTATCATGTTAGTTACATCTTTGTGAGCGTAAAACACTTAGCCTTGTTTCAGAGCGTGAGTGCAAACATTAATATCAGGTGAGGACTGCTTACGGCTGCAATTCGTGGGAAAGTCTTGTCCTTGGGGTCGTTACCTCCTGAGCAGGATGCAGGCGCAGTCTAGGTTCGTATCAAGGCCGCTGGTAACAAAAGCATCTCTCCCCTCCTAGAGTGATCATTTGCATTTTTCTCCTCCCAGAGTGACAACATGCATTTTTCTCCTCCCAGAGTGACCTTAGTTTAAATTTTCGCATTTCACGTCTTCTCCTATGGGAATTGACGTTGTTTACATTTCTGTACTGCATTTCCTCCTCCCAGAGTGACATCATGCATTTTTCTCCTCCCAGAGTGACATCATGCATTTTTCTCCTCCCAGAGTGACAGCATCAGCATTTTTCTCCTCCCAGAGTGACCTTAGTTTAAATTTCTGCATTTCACGTCTTCTCCTACGGGAATTGACGTTGTTTACATTTCTGTACTGCATTTCCTCCTCCCAGAGTGACATCATGCATCTCTTCTCCTCCCAGAGTGACATCATGCATTAAGTTTCCGCATTTCACGTCTTCTCCTACGGGAATTGACGTTGTTTACATTTCTGTACTGCATTTCCTCCTCCTAGAGTGACATCATGCATCTCTTCTCCTCCCAGAGTGACATCATGCATCTCTTCTCCTCGCAGAGTGACATCATGTATTTCTTCTCCTCCCAGAGTGACATCATGCATTTCTTCTCCTCTCAGAGTGACATCATGCATTTTTCTCCTCCCAGAGTGACATCATTTACATAATTCTACATTTCTGCATAATTATTATTTCCTCCTAGAGTGACATCAGGCATTTTCCTCCTCCTAGAGTGACACCATTTGTATCTCCTCCTCCCAGAGTGACATCATTAGGACAAATCGTTCGTACATCTACGAATCACGCGTTACCTCCCTAAGCAATGTTTGTTGCATGTCAGACCCCCCAGTGGAGCCGTCATTTACATTTTCATAAAATTACCTTCGATTCCTGTCAAAGTAGTCGTCATTTACATTTTCTGTAACTTATGTTTCTCTCGATATCCGAATAGATCTAAGTTTATATCTTTGCAGGGCATCCGACGAACCTATCTCCTCCCAGAGTGACATCAACAAACCTATCTCCTCCCAGAGTGACATCAACCAAATACCTCCTCCCAGAGTGACAGCAACCAACTATCTCCTCCCAGAGTGACATCAAAAGCATACCTCCTCCTAGAGTGACATCTACAATATACCTCCTCCCAGAGTGACATCAATTTACCTCCTCCCAGAGTGACATCCAAAAATATACCTCCTCCTAGAGTGACATCAACCAACTATCTCCTCCCAGAGTGACGTCCATGAATAAAATCATCAATTTTATAGACATTTTTAATCCCCAGTGACAGCATCCATTCCCTCATCACCAAACAACACCATCAAAAGCATATCTCCTCCTAGAGTGACCTCAACTTACCTCCTCCCAGAGTGACATTCAACAAACTACCTCCTCCCAGAGGGACGACAAAATATATATCTCCTCCCAGAGTGACAGCAACAATATACCTCCTCCCAGAGTGACAGCAATGATGTACCTCCTCCCAGAGTGACATCAATCAACTATCTCCTCCCAGAGCGACATCAACGAATAACCTCAACGAATTTATCTCCTCCCAGAGCGACATCGACAGATCACCTCCTCCCCGAGTGACCGCAGTCCACCTCCTCCAAGAGCGACATCATCACTGTAAACTGAGGTAAGACCCGCTGCGTCACCAAAATTTGAATATGTAGGGGCAACCGTCTTTACTGCTTATCAAATACTTCGATAAGACAGTAAAGAGGGGGCAACTGTTGATACCCGAATTTTGACGCCATTTTTCATTAATTTAGCATTTCTGTTATTTAGTTAATTTACTGTCATTTTTAGTTGATTTACTGTCGCTAGCATTTTTAAGTGTTTCATCGCATTTTAGCATCGTCGTTAGCATCGTCAGCTTTCGAAATCACATTTTTAAGTTTTCGTCGCATATTTTCATTATTATTATCATTAGTATTTTTTAGCCTTAAAAATCACATTTTTTTATTATCTGGCAGTCGTTTGCTAGTTTTTTCTTCGTTCTAGGCCATCACACGAATTTTAGGATTTTTAGTTTTTTAGCGCATTTTTAGTTTATTTATTATTTTTTCGTTCGAGCTTTTATTCGACCCGAGTAAGTTCACTCGGACAATAGCTTGAATTTGAAATATTTTCCATCAACTAGTTGCTAGCCTTTTTTCGTTCGCAATGATCTACAGCGTTTCGTGTAATTTTTGGCGTAACGTCATTATTTTTCCGTCCGAACGTTTCACATTTTTGAACGAGAAAATAAACAAGTTAAACGAAAAAATTTCATCATTCGTTGTAGACGGTTAAACCCATCATATTTTTCTCTACGCGCTGGCACCTTCGGCTCAAAAAGTCAGAACGTTTGCTCGCACGAATCGGCTCGAGGCTTTTTAAATAAGACTTAAAGGGCCCTTGATCACAACCGTTGATCTGGTCAACCAAGAAAAGTCAACCAGATCAACGGTTGACAAATTAAAGGCCATGGTGCGCATGCACCATAGACGTGAAGAGGCAGCGGAGCAGGCCACCAAGCTGCCTGCTCCCGTCGTTTCCTAGCCTGCTCCTGCCGTTTCCCGTCCCATCCACCATCATCATGCCCACCGTAGCTGCAACCTCTCCTCCCCTAGCCACCCCGACGTCATCACCTCGCCTCCACCGACTCAAAAATCCTATAAATAGCGAGCCACTCTCGACGTTTCAAGCGCACCAATTTGGCAAGAAACCCTTGCTTCTTCTCCCTCTGATCAATTGCTCATTTAGAGCGATAATCATCCAGTTTAAAATTTTGGCAGTAAGCTTTCTCTCTCTAGCCGATTTTCGTTTCTTTAAGCATTTTCTTCTTTAAATTCGTTTGGCTTGATCGTGAGTAGATAAATTTCTTATTTTTGCGCCATTAATTCATGCGCATGATGTAGATTAAATACACGTTTTCAATTTAAGAAATCGTTAGCTAGATTGTGTGAATTAATTAGTTTTTGATAATTAACAGTTTTGTCATTTTTTTCGAAATTAAACTTTGTATGTTTTGAAATAAAATTCGAGCTTCGTACGGTAGAGACGCCGTCGAGGAGATGAGCGTCTCGGTATGAAGATCGCAAGAAATGGACAATGCTAGCCGGAGTTTGGCCGCCGGCAGTAGCGCCAGCGACCAAAGGAGAGGACGATGAATAGTGCCATGCAAGGCCTATTCATCCGTCCTTGGTGATGGGCTCGGCCATCACCCTCCCTTTTATTTTTCATGGGCCAGGCACTATTCCTGGCCCATTTTCATTTTCCTTTCACTTTATTAGTTAGGCCCAACCCATTTTCATTTCTTTCCGAGATTTCGGATCACGCTTTTCCGTAAAAATATATCGTATGCTTTGTATGATTATTTTCCGTACTATCAACTGTTTTATCTTCTGTACATTTTCAACTGTTTAATTTATTCGCACTTTAAATTTTCGCAATTTACTTTTGGCAATTTAAATTCAATCATTCATTTTACCGCCTACATGGTCAGTCGCATTTTAATTTTCGTAAATTTCAACTGCTTTATTTTTTTGCAAGCTGCTGGAAATTCTTCCGCAACATCAACTGTTTTATTTTCTATAATATCAACTGTTTTAATTTTCCGCAACATCAACTGCTTTAATTTTTCGCAAGCTACTGGAAATTCTTCCGCAACATCAACTGTTTTATTTTCTGCAAATATCAATTGTCTTATTTTCTGCAAATATCAATTGTTTTATTTTCTGCAAATATCAAACTGCTTATTTTCCTGCAAATATCAAATTGCTTATTTCCTGCAAATATCAATTGTTTTATTTTATGCAAATCATCAACTGTTTTAATTCCCTGTAAAATCGTCAACTGCATTTAATTTTTCTGCACTTATCAAACAGCATTAAATTTCGTATGCGTTAAATCCATCATTTCTTGCATGCAATCAACTCAGCATTTAATTTCGTATGCGTCAAATCAATCATTTCTCGCATGCAATCAACTCAGCATTTTAATTTCGTATGCGTCAAATCAATCATTTCTCGCATGCAATCAACTCAGCATTTAAATTTCGTATGCGTTAAATCCATCATTTCTCGCATCCAATCAACTCAGCATTTAATTTCGTGTGCGTTAAATCCATCATTTCTCTCATGCAATCAACTCAGCATTTAAATTTCGTATACGTTAAACCCATCATTTCTCGCATGCAATCAATTCAGCATTTAAATCTCGTATGCGTTAAATCCATCATTTCTCGCATGCAATCAACTGTCATTTAAATTCTCGCATTCTTAAAATTGCTTATCGATTTCTCAAGCTATCGCTAACACTCTCATTTTGTAGGTTTTAATTTCAAAGCTTCGCTTGAAAGTACGCCTTTCGCTCCTTTTTATTTATTCAACGCTTTTTGTACATATTAATCGTACGCATGATATATAGAATTGCTAGAACTAAAATCAACTCACATGAACAACGTGTTTAAAGATTCGCTTAAAATGCCATGTTCACATGATTTTAAATTCTCGCCTATATTGACTGCATGTACATGGGGACTTTCGATCCCACATCCATTTATCATTTCAAAAATCTATCATTTAATCTGTACTTTGCTAAGCTATCCATGATAGAATCATTTAGTAATTAATTTAATCATGCATTGGCCCGATGATGAAATAGAGGGCGCTCATTCAGTCTTTCAGAAAATTCAGTCCCATCACGTTACGGTCAGGAATAATCAGTCGGTCTTGATAAACGGTAACCCCGTCCGAAAGACGTTCAAACGGTAACCCCATCCAACGATTAATTATTTCTGAATGGTCACGATCATAGAAAAGACTAAAGTGACGATTCCTCTAAGGGCCCCCTTTTCAAAACAAAGCGCATTTTCATCAAACACCTTTTAAAACACCTCTCTCATCAACCGGTAACCGTTTTCGGATGTGACTCGGGTGCCTAACACCTTCTCGAGATCATAATACGACCCCGAACCTTTTGTCTAGGGTCCAGACCCCCTTTTTGTGCCTTTAGTTTTTTATTTATTATATTTCTTATGCCATGACGATTAAGGTTCCCTAAGACCTAGCAACCAAATTAGGGTGGCGACTTTATTGCATGCTGCTAGGTGTCCCTTTTACGCCGAGCATCTGAAGGTCTCAAATTTTGTTGCACACTCGCGAATTGTGTCTTTTCGTAATTTTCGTGGGGAGCGACAGTTTGGCGACTTCACTAGGGACTAGTAGGGTCGGAGCCGATTTTATCTTTTTAGAGAGGTGTTTTGTTTGTCTATTTATTTATTTGCTTCGATCAATTGCTGGTCTGTTCATTTATTTGCTTTATCAATTGTCATATGCATTTCATAGCGCCCTACACCCAGGGGACAATTACCAAATTAGGAGGGGTAGTAGTGACGCCCTAGGACACATGTCCTGGGTAGTGTTCACCAATCCCAACTCGGATGAACCCCTAAAGCCAGTCGAAAGGTTACACGATTTCGCAAGGAATCGGGACACTAGACGACACTTTAGGGACCTTTTCATGGTATCATCCGGGAACCATTCAAGCCAGTTAGAAATGTCGGAATCAGAGCCCCAGCACGTGCATCATGATTATACCTGTTTGTCATGGCTCTATTTGTCTTGTTGGCATATTGACATGATTTTTCTGTTATACGAACTGCGGATTTCTCACACGCACAGTTTTACTTAGCACTTAAAATTTTATTTTTGTCCCACAGGACCCATTTTGCTCATTCGCTATGATAGAACCTATGTTACTTTCACTTGATATTTTTGGGGGATGAAGCTTCGACGATCAAGCTGCCCGAGGAGATCTGCTAGTACAGGGATTCACCCTGACATCACCACAAAGATCAAAATAGAAGTCGTAGACTTCGACTTAACCAAGATCCGGCAGTTGAGAAATTAGCTGACTGAAGATGAGGAGACACAGTTTGAGGGTAGTTATGGAAAGCTACTGACCCTAGTTGACGTCAAGACTGATTGGGGTTGCATCCGGGCAGCCCTGAAATTTTGGGACCCCTATTATCGTTGCTTCTCTTTCGACAAAGGAGTAGACTTGACCCCTACACTGGAGGAGTACTCAGCTCTGATGTGCCCCACATCGCCTATATCGTCCATATACCAGAATGTTCGACTCGACTCCTCGAGTGTAAAAATAAGGCTCGACAAGGTGTTAGGAATCACCACTCGCGTCAGAGAAGGTGACTACTTCTGGTGTTGGTCAGATATCGAGGCATGATTTCAGCTGTCCAATGGAGCAAAGCGCTTAAGGATTTTGGCCTTCGCCATCGTAGGGTTCGTCCTTTTTCCGAGGATGAGGAACGCCATCGACTTTTCAGCAGCCAACATCTTTTACGAGATGGAGGTAAATGCCATCAATCCTATAACAGCCATCTTGGTTGAGACCTTTCGCTCCTTGGACTCTTGCCGAAGAAAAGGGAAAGGGAGGCTTACCTGTTGCACTCAGTTGCTGACAGTATGGCTGGTCAGCCATTTCAAATAGATTCCTGATCAGTCTATTTTCTTCGAAAGCTACATAAGATCATGCCCTCTACTTAGGGTTATCAACGCAATGACCACGGATAAATGGGAGATGGAAAATAAGGATGTCTGAATCGACCGATTCATAAATCTCTCCGAAGAAGACTTCAGTTGGCATGTCAAGTGGTTGCGAACCTCCGATCCCATCGTCTGCTGTGGACCCCTACCTTGGGTTCCTTTGATCGGAGCATGGGGATGCGCTCACTATTGCCCTGCCCTCGTACTCAGACAGTTTTGCATCACGCAAATCATTCCAGTGACATTCGGCATGACGAGATCAGATCTGCCACACACCGGAGAAAATCAGAACATTCAGCTGTACGCCCAAGACTGGGCCAACCCCTTTTGTCTCAAAGGACGCATTGCCCCTGCGGCAACGATACCACAATACCCACAATGGAGGTTGAGGTGAGTCAACGGCAATGTTTTGCCTCGCCCAGAAAATCAGAAATCGATGGAAGAGGAAGGGGAGTCCCAAGTAAGCGAAGGAATAGATGCCATGGCTTACGCTCAAGTGGTAGAGCAAATGGGAGCAGCGCAAGAAGAGCGAGATCTGATGACAGAGGAAAGAGATATCGCCGAAGCCCATCAGTGTGGCCTGGAAGTCCAGATAAATGAGCTGGAAAGGCGTAATAGGGATTTTATCTGTATACAAGCAGTAAAATAGAAGGTGGCCCTCAGGGACTTTAAGGAACGCTTGAGCAGCGAAACCCTCAAGAAAGAAGCATCAAGTGCCATAATCGAAGACAGGGATTCGACGATAAGGGTCTTGACTACTCGCGCAGATTTGGGAGATAGGAAAAGCCAGGCACTACAAAGCCGAATTACAGCTTTAGAGGTTGAGATAGAGATACAGAAAGGGGAGTTGGCTTCGATGGAGTACCTTTGGCAGGAGCAAGAGAACTCTGACGTCCGGAATTGACACCTTCATGGGAAGGCTCGGATATCGGTAACCTTTTCTTTTCATGTAGTTAGGACCCCTAATTTCATCTAGTCTAGCCATTTTTGATGAATTTAGGTAGTTGGCTAGTTTACTACATCTTGTGATGCGATCACGGCCTAGGGTTAGTAAGCCGGATTACATATGGAGCTTATGGAGGATCTAGCCAAGCGAATCAACTAGCACACACATGACCACAAAGAGAGAAAAGGCACGAAATATGGAGATGCAACGGAGAAAGAGACACAAAAGAGCGATGGAAAGATGGGAGTTACCGGGAATTAGAAGACGGATGGAAGGGACGGAGATGAGCACACGCGAAGTAGCGAAAATCACACGAACGATTGCTTGATCAAGATATACTCCGAGGGCCAAGATTGAGACTCGTTTCTATGGATGATCAACCAAATAAACATATATTTCATTCACATAAGTCGTCAATACGATTACAAGCTTTGATTTCCCGGAGAGAGATCGGGAGGAGTAATTCTCAAACTCAAGCGATCCCTCTCAAGGAATTAAAATGATGAGCTCATGGCTTAGTTGACAAAAGAAAGGAGTAATCTCACTTTACAAACATCAACCAAATGTCTAAGCTTCCCTTGGAAAATGATACAAAAGAGTTACATATAGTTGGTATGCAAATTGGGCTTGAAAAGCCCAAAATTCGTACCCAAAACAGAGGCTGGCGTGATTCACGTTAAGAGCTTGGCGTGATCACGCTAACCAACTTTCTCCTGGCGTGATTCACGTTAAGAGGCTAACGTGATCACGTTAGCCTTAGCGTGATTCACGTTAACACCTTAGCGTGATCACGCTAATAACATCAGTGATTAGCGTGATCCAAGAAGTATTCACGCTAAGAGCTTAGCGTGATTACGCTAGACCTCTTTCCTTAGCGTGATCACGTTAAGGATTTTTCCAGCAGCTTCAGCTCCGCGCGCCAAAATGTCGACAAGCATAACTTCTGATCCACCCGTCCGATTGACATGAAACTTGTCCCAAATGAAAGCTAGCATCTTGAAGTTTCCGTCAAGCCTTTGTTCCCTCAAATCGGACAACATTTGCTTGTCCATCTACTCATAATGATTGTCCTCTTGGATGGAACATTTGTTGGCTAGCCTTGGCTTGGTGAATACACACATGGACAGCTTTTTCCTTGTCCTCGATGGGTTCTTCCTCGCTCATTTTGCCTTCAAACCATAGGGATAACCTTCGTGCTTTGCTTCGGGTGATCGGTCCTTGAGGCAATATGTCTTGAGGATGAAAATTGGCTTTTAAGGGGTCCGTGATCACATCAACCTCTCCCTCTTCAAAAGGATTCGCCCTCGAATCCCTTATTTTGATTGTCTCACCTGCACACTTAAAAACACTTACAAACAGAGGTAAGCTACCAAGAGGGCGCATTCACGCATAATAAGGCACAGGTTGATCCAAGGAATTATCAACAACATGAATGGCACAGTGACACACATCGCTTCCTAAATTGTCATGTAAAATGCGAATGGTATCACAAACCATAGAAGAACAGGCAGGATGAATATTCTTCTTTACTCGGCTCGTAATGACAAGCCAAGAGAATTGAGCACTACACATAATTACAATGCACTTGAAAATACCAAACAAATTCCGCAAGAGAAAACACAAATGCTTGTAAGAATTAAAGCAATTAATTTTTGACAAATTCAGTACAAACATTCGTGTTCCCCTAGCACACGATATGTTCATGGCATTTAAATGCATATCATTCACAAACAAACCATGTAGGCTACAATTGGCAAGACAAGATTCATCCTTTTCAAAATCATGCACATCCATTTCATCTTTATGCACATTTATCTCCAAATCAATATCAAGGATGCGCATGGAATCACAAATTATTAACCAACATAGACGGTGGTTTATTTTCTCAAAGCGGCCTATAAGGACCAGCCAAGAAAATTGGGCCACACGCCCATGTACGAAATGCTGGGGAACGCCTAATAATCGACACAAAAAGGAATACAAATCCTTGCGACAATTAGGCCAAGAAAATTGTGCACTACAAGAAGGCACCATACATTTGGAAACACCAAATAAGTGCAGCAAGAGAGAACACAAATTTCCATAAGAATTGAACCAATTAGTCCTCAACAAATCTAGTTCAAAAATTTATTGTCTCTCAACATACAACATATTCATGGTATTCCAAGACATGTCACACATAAGCACTTCATGTAGGGTATAAACAGAGAGGCGCAAACTCTCTTTTCTGGACAAGGATGGGTTTTCCTTGTCAATTCGGCTAATGATAATTAGCCAAGAGAATTGGGCTTCAGATGCCCGCATACCACACATCGGAATCATAGACATTTGGCACAAAGGGAAGAGCAATTCATTGCAACATTTTGACCAAGATAATTTTGACAAGTTGGAGCAAAAGAATTGCCTCCATGCTTCATGCAAACTGTTCATAGATTCCAAGTCTAAGCAACATACAAATAATTTATACATACTATCCGAAAAATTACAAAAATTAGCACGTTTGAGCAAGAAAGGGTCATACTTGATGAAATGCAAATTAGGAGTCTTAACATATACCACAAAATTTTCATTCAAGTAATTT